>JASSUY010004087.1:0-35006 GCA_032466535.1 Forpus xanthops
AAGGCTGCTATGAGGTCTCCACGCAGCCTTCTCTTCTCCAGGCTGAAGAGCCCCAACTCTCTCATCCTATCTTCATATGGAGGTGCTCCAGTCCCCTGATCATCCTCATGGCCCTCCTCTGGACTTGTTCCAACAGTTCCATGTCCTTAAATGTCCAAGCATATCTCATTAAATGTTCAGAGTTAAATCAATGTACAGCTCTTTTGGCAGTAGGGTTCATGGATTGGGTGAATGAACTCCAGAGCCTCATGAGAAACTTGCGATGCTCAGGGTGTATTCCCTAGGAAAGCAAATACATCAGCATATCGTGTTTCAGCTGAGATGTCTCTTATTTTCTTGTGGGCAAGCTGGACATCAAACAAAATTGGTTTTATCCATAGTGAGTTGATGGCTTATTTTGAAGAGTGCTCTAGGCTATTTGTGCTGAAAAGCACAAATTTTCTGAACTAAAAGGCATGGAAAATGCAGGAATACTTACCGCATTCCTAAAACCCACACTTCTTTCCAGATACTCTTAAAACCCCTAAGAAAATAAGTTAATTTCAAATAGAGATCAGTGTAGACAAACTATCCAGGGTGATAGACAGTGGGAAAGTAGGGTGGAAGTAATGCCACAGTGTAACGTCTATTATACTAACTACATACTATTTTCGCTCACTTGAGAGAAATAATTGGCAACGGATTGTTCACCATGCAGGTCTCAATATCTGCAGAATTTCTCTGTGTGCAAACAACTGCTTAAATACATACACATTGCTTTTTTTCTTCTACTAGTCATTAGGAAAGCGGTTGATCTTTTAAGAGTTTCTTAAAATGACTATGACACAAATATTTTCACAGTTGACAATTAAAGCATTCACAGTTAATAATTCACAATTCAGGTTAAATCAAATGGATAATTCTTAGGAACTGCTAGCTATCAGCTAAATTTCAATGTCTAGGAAAGATGTTCAGAAACTGGTGATCAACCAAAATTGATCTCTTTTTTCTTACAGTAGTATCATAGCACAGTTAGGGGTGGAAAGGACCTTGAGATCACCACGTTTCAACCACTCTGACAGGGACACCTCATGCTAAATCATGTCACCCAAGGCTCTGCCCCACCTGGCCTTGAACACCTCCAGGGATGGAGCACTCACAGTGTCCTTGGGCAACCCATTCCAGTGCCTCACCACCCTTACAGGAAAGAATTTCTTCATCAGGTCCAATCTAAACTTCCACTGTTTAGGTTTGAACCCATTACCCCTTGTCCTCTCACTACAGTCCCTCATGAAGAGTCCCTCACCAGTATCCCTATAGGCCCCCTTCAGATACTGGAAGACTGCTATGAGGTCTCCACACAGCATCCTCTTTCCTCCACAGAGTTTCCTCATTATCCCAATAGAAATAAGTCATGCTTCTCTGTTCTCCACTGGAGACACCAGCCTTTAAAGAAATGAACCTCCTTGGTGTTTAAGCAACTCTTCTTTCTGCATTATATTATGGGCCAGGTTTCAGTGTGCAGAGAATGTAAGAAAAAGCTGTTCAATTATTCCTAAAATCCAAGGAGACAGCTAGGAATACAGAGACTTCCACCCAGGATACCTCATAGCACAAGGCCGACTCTTCTCAAGGTGATAAGCTATCAGAGGCAAGCCAGCTGTGTCTAAGAACATGAAATTTGGCTAAATAGTTTGAAATCTTAGGTTTTCACATGAAACCACTTAAGTATTCTTCTGGTTGACTACTGAACACTTTTAGAAATTGGATATAAACTGCAAGAATTCTGTAAGAATTCTGTAAGAATATATATGCTGTAAGAATTCTATAATAAAACTGTAAATTATAAATTGTAAGAATTCAAACCTCCAGTTGATGGTTATTCACAGTTCTATGCCTATTCAGTGTTCTATGGAAAAGACTGAAGTATTAAAGAAAATAAATCAGAGGAAAAAGGAATGATGTAATGGAGCCGGCAGTGTGCTCTTACAGCCAGAAAGCCAACCGTATCCTGGGCTGCATCAAAAGAAGTGTGACCAGCAGATCGAGGGAGGTGATCCTGCCCCTCTATTCTGCTCTCGTGAGACTTCACTTGGAGTACTGTGTGCAGTTCTGGTGTCCTCAACATAAAAAGGACGTGGAACTGTTGGAACAAGTCCAGAGGGGGGCCATGAGGATGATCAGGGGGCTGGAGCACCTCCCCTATAGGGATAGGGTGAGAGAGTTGGGGCTGTTCAGCCTGGAGAAGAGAAGGCTGTGTGGAGACCTCCTAGCAACCTTCCAGTTACCCGAAGGGGGCCTATAGGGATCCTGGGGAGGGACTGTAGTGATAGGACAAGGGGTAAAGGGTTCAAATTTAAACAGGGGAAGTTTAGATTGGATCTGAGGAAGAAATTCTTTACTATAAGGGTGTTGAGGCACTGCAATGGGTTGCCCAGGGAAGTTGTGAATGCTCGATTGCAGGCAGTGTTCAAGGCCAGGTTGGAAAGAGCCTCGAGTAACATGGTTTAGTGTGAGGTGTCCGTGCCCATGTCAGGGGGGTTGGAACTAGATGATCTTAAGGTCCTTTCCAACCCTAAGTATTCTATGGTTCTATGTAGACACCACACCAAAATGCCTACAGAGACTTGCATGGCATAGCAGCAACTCCTGGTCTTGTCTGTAGCTTCTTGCAAGGTACTTAGGTTTGCTGTTCAATTCTTGCTCTTCAGAGTAATGACAGAATATGAATATACATCCTCTCTCAGAATGAAGCAAATTTCTCATACCAAATCATAGAAGGTGGTCATAGATTTGGACATACGCCTCTATGGATAATGGCAATAAAGAAAGTTCCCTTCCTTTCTGAATGGAAATTGGCCACATCAGTGGCTGGTAAAGGCAGTCTTATCTGGACATTAAGAAGAGTGCCCTTTTTCTCATATGAAAACTAGACAGGGTCCTGGACAGAGAAGAATGGCTTTTTGAGGTTTCACCATTTTCTGAGTAGGATGATCATGAAAAGACTCCATTTACACAATTTGTGTCTATTGTTTGTGCTGATTTTATGCTGGAGTTGTTTTGTTGGCTAGATTTTTCAAAGCCTCAGCTGGGAGGCAGCCATCTCTCACTGAAACACAATAGGATCCAATGTTTAGAGAACCTGTCTGATTTAGGAAAACAAGCCTCATTGACTTTCAGTGGGGCTTACATGCTTAAGTCTCTTAAATGCTTCTGAAAATGCCAACCTTAGATTTGAAAGCCAACCTTGGATTCCAAGCATGTGTGTTAAGCGCTGTCACAGGAGCAGACTGCAGTACCGAGTTGTTTCACAACAGATGCGTGTAAGGCATTTAGTTGTTAGGAAAAGGGAGTCAGCCTTCAGATTTTAAGGAGACTGTAAAGCCTAATGTGGGTGTTAATGCAGTTCTTAATGCTAAGTTAAGAACATCGGGGAACCTATAGGAATGATTTTTAGGAATTGCCTTTGTTACTGCTTTGATGTGAATCTCCTTCATCAAACTCAGAATTAACTTCACTGAAGTCAGGAGACTTTTGCTCCCTTGTAAGTGACTGCAGTCAAGCAGCCCTCTGACTGTATGTACTATTATAGAGCAAAACATACAGATTATAAATAACATCACAGGGAGACTGGGTCCACTTTATCTGTGCAGTGATACTTCTGATGTGCTTTGAGTTACATCAGGATAAATTTGGCCCAGTGAGATTAGTATAAAAAAGCTGATAGTGTTTCTTTGCTGGGAAGGTGCATATAAATCCCTATATCTCTAACTTTGATCAGCTTAACACTCAGCTTTCTGTGTGAATCCTTTACCTTCTCTCTTATTTCAGAGCAGCTAATGCTGGCAAATGCCTTTTGGACCTACAAAATTACAGTGCTGTGCAGTGGAGGTGCTGTGAAACTCCCAGAGCATAGAAGGGATGCTCAGATCAAACTTTCTCTTCCTCCTTGTGTATGAAATCGTGCAGATGAGTCCTTCAAATCTCTCTTTTCGTTTTAGAGCCTGATCCTGTGACCCACTGATTCCTCTCATCTCCCTTTAAAGCTAATGAGAGTCAAAAGTCCTCGTCATCATTCATGGTGCAGGATTAGGCCCTTAATTATCCTTGGAAATAGTCATTCCCTTCTGGGGATGAATCGGTGGCGTTATCAGCCTTACCTGGTGATGGTGATATCTCTTCATGTTTGTCTTTAGATGAGTGCCCATAGACCCTGCTTTGTCAAGACAAGGGATATGCAGGTACCTGCCCCCCCCCCCAACATCATACACATTATACAGCAACGTATGGCACCAGCCTGTTTTTGTTTGTCCCTTAGGAAAGAAATGATTGTATCCACTCTTTAAAGTAGCTCATCATTTAATACTTTCTGTATAATTAGGAAATGATGTTCATCTGACAAAGTACATTCATTAAATAATTTCAAAATAAGCCAGAGGCTTTGTTTAAACCTAGTGTCAACATAAACTGCAAAAAATGTGCAGAATAGTTAAATTGTAGCCAAAAGTGTATGTTAATGGAGCCAGAACACTAAATGTTTTTTTTCTGCTTTTTAAGGCATCGAACTATCTTTTAGTGCAAGTTCTGCCTCACAGCCAGATCTGGCCCCTTCTTCACCCTAGCCCTTTCATCTCCCTTTGTTCCATGTCTATGCTGAGACTGAGATTTTCCCACCTCTCTCAGTCTTACTGTGGCTCTGAAAGATGATTGCCTTCCGGTGAAGCCCTTTCCCCTTCTTCTGTACCCAAGCTCCATGTTCAATGAACATCAAAAAGCCTTATCATACCCTGATGGTTTAAATCTTTAAACAGAGAGTAACAGCCTGAGTACATCCAGACCCCTCACATCCTATAGTCTTGTCACTATGTGTTCCTGCAACAATTACCAGGAGAGGGAGGCTGTGGAGTGAATCAAGTAGCGTGTGTTGTCTCCCTGGACTCCATGCTGATGCTCTGATCAGGACTTCAGCAAAATTCTGTTTGAAATGAGAATAGACTAATTTTCATCAGACTCTTCTCTGAGGAATCCCATGTGGGCTAGCATGCCAAGGGTCATCATTAGAAAACTGCCTTCAAAAGAGCTGAGCTTTCTTGTGGCAAAGCTTTCTCCCTTTACTAAATTTATAAACATTTACGTAAAAATGTATGCATTAATTGTTCAGTTTCCTCCGTATGCCTGCAAAGGGATGCCCAAAAAACACACGGGAAGAAAATAGACTTGTAAAAATAGACCAAGTAAGGACAAAAATTGTCCTCGTTTTGACTGAAAATGCAGAATACAGTGATCAAAGGCTGCTGTAACTCCCAGCTGTTCAAAGGGACTTATAGTGCAGAAAAGAGAAATCAGATGTGACCAAGAATAGAAAATAACTCATTAAGAGCTTAACTAGATGATGACAGGTGAAGCCATCAGTTGCTTAAACACTGTAATGCCTTTTTCCAAGCAGTTTCTGTTATTTTTCTCCCCCTTTTGCCCCCCTGGAACTGATTTATACTTCCTAGAAATAATTACGAGATCAAGTAAAGTTTGTCTGCCGTGCAAAATAAACACATGCACAAGCCACTGGGCTGTGGAGTAATTAAGACATCACTTTACTGCACTCGCATTGTTGTAAGCATAGAGAAATTACCGAATTCATTTTACACTTCCCATTTATCAGTTTTCTTCTGAAGTAGTTGCAGTTCTTAAAAGGCAGAAGGATAATGGGAAGTCTGGAAGAAAAAGAATGATCTCTCGAAGTTTTAAGCCTTCAGACATAAAGAAAAGGTCTTTTCTTTGCCTTTTGAGACTCAAAAGCAATGAATAGTAGGTGGATATGATTTTCCCCTCATTTTTATAGCTATTGTTTAGCTACTACAGTGTTTGTAAAATACATTAAAAAAATCTATATAATTCTCTTAAGCAGCTTAAATCCCTTTTCACTTTCCCCAGGCAAAACCAGATTCACTTGCATGGTTTTGGGCTCTGACCTTCACAATGCTCATCTCCCAACAGTAGTAGCCAGTTTCTTATTCTTTAAGTGCTAGAGGAGTCATGAAAAATTCAGACACTGGGTTTCCCTGAGACCAATCTGGTGGCTTTGTCTTTGTGCTAACTGCTGCTTTCTATGCATCATTCAAAAGGTACATACTGTTGTCAGCCCCTGAACTGCTACTTGGTGTTAAACATGAATATTTGTAGCTTAGCAAGGGACTAAATTTAAAAAAATTAATATTTGACAACCTTTGAGCAGGCATTACTGCATGAAACTGTACGAATGAAAGCTAGAATTGGTGAAAAAGGCAAACTTTCTTCACTGGGGCAATTCTAACCATTACGAGGCTTGTTTTGAAAGAGCTCTGATTGCTGGGCTTTCTTATGGATACCCAGGTTATGATTGTACTGAAGAAAATAGGCTGGTGGAGTTGGGTTTTTTTTCCTGTATGCTGCAGGGGAAAATTCATTCTGTGCATGCCACTAATCTTGCCTGACCAGAAAGCAGAGAAAGATGGTGTATGGCTTATTCCAGCTACACATCAGAGAGACATCCAATGGTAAAATTACCTTTTTCCACATTTCTTAATTAGAAATAGAATTGGCTTCAACGAACAGAATCTCTTATTAGTAACAAAAGGAATTGCTAGCTCTCTAGTTCAAGTGGCATATCTGCATAACTTATAGCCTTAAGAGCTTATAGAGTCACTCACACTCCTGGCAGAATGCCTTTTACTCTGCCATATTAATGAGTTGTTCTAAATTTAGTCTACTGTGACAAACTAATATTAATACAGTATTTTATGGCCCAGAGCATTGTTAATGCATAAGAATGAAACACTGAATCAAAGGGAAGGGGAAAGGAGGCAAGATTACTTAGTATGATTGTCAAGATAGAAGATAATCCAACTGTGTAGATATTAAGACTTAAATATAATACTCTGCTTATAGATTTATATTATGTGAAACATTTTCTATTATTTTAAATCCTTGCAGTATTAGTTTCCTATTTTCAAGGGTTTAGAACTCGGCCATAAAAATTCACTCTGGGCTGAAACTTGGCATAAAGGTCTTAACCTGGGAACACGTTTTAAGGAAATGTCAAACAAATCTGTATTTGTCTCTGCTAAAAACGAGACAACAGTCAACATATGGCTATTGGCTTTAAACACTTCCGTTTTCATCACAGGTCTCAGGAAACAATGGGGACTAATAAGCAAAGCCAAAAGAAGTCTCCAATAAGATTTAGTTGCTGGTTTTATAGTTTGGAGAAGGGGGTTGTTAATTGCAAAATATTAACAGGACAGCATATTGAACAGGCAGTGGCTCTTTGGATGTCAGTTTCTCCCACTGAAATCAGGTGGAGTTTTGGCACTCTTTCAAGGAGAAGTAGGATTGGGTGCTCTGCTTGGCAGCTGTTTTGCAGCAATGGTTTTGCCATCTCAGAATAGACATTTGTATGACTACTATTTAGATATGCTTCTGTAGGCAAAAAAAAGGACTTGATGCAGGGGTTTTATGTGACTCGAAGAACTGTGTGTAATAAACACAAACATGCACATAGATGCATTTCATCTGTGCAACCCAAAGCCAAGTCTGAATAGAGCTGATCCATCTCTTGTGTAAATTAAGATGAAGAGAAGCATATGACCCTCACTGATGGGAGGAGTTCTGCTCTAAACTATGCCAAGTATGTAGGATGTCTGCCAGCATGCTGCCAGTTGTGAAGTGCATCATGGATTTCCATTGTAAACAGTAGGCAACAGGCAGCAGCCAAGCAGATGGGGAAGCATAAGGTCAGCAATGAATTGTATGAGGTGTCTGCCTACATAAGCCATTACTGCAAATCCACCATGTATGAGGAGGGATGATAAAGTTTATTGACTAGTAAATGGCATAATAGAAATAGTATACAAAAGTAATTTTTTATGTACTTTGGATCTCTGGCCCTGATATTTGGGAGATAGCATTTAACCCCTGATTTGGCCTCTCTTTTCTCAGGCTTGTGTGGATTGGGAAGTTTTAGCTCCAGGGATAAACAGATGAGTTAAGGAGTCTTGCTTAGATATGAAACTTTGAAGGTCTGGAATGTGCAATTCAGGTGCATAGCAGGTCTTGGAGGAAACCAGTGCTTTCAACCTCATCTGAGTTGTGCTGCAGAGCTGTCAGGATGGAAGTCGTCTTTGTGCAGGTGAAGAAACAATCCGTTTGACACTCTTCTTAAGGAAATGTTCAGACAAACGAATCTACTTTGTGGCTGCTGGTGTGACATTAACACAGGTTACTTAAACTGCATCCAGTGCTGTTGTGATGTGCTGTTTCAGAATACGCAAAGCACCTGAATGCTTGGTTGTGGGTGAGGGGTTTCCTCTGTGCACTCTAACTAGTGCTTCTGGGGAGTAATGGTGTAACTTCTAATTGATGCTATACAGGACAGAAAAATCTCTCTAACTCCAGAGGAGTTGGTGTGGGCATTATGGAATGATCAGCAGGACTCTTGCTAGCACAGAAACCATGCACAAACTGGGATTTTAACTGGTCAGATAGGAAACAGTGAGTGTGCAGGAAAGAGCAGAAGAATGAGGAGTGCTTGCTCTCCGGTTCTCCATGCTCTAGGAGGAGGGTGACTATCAGAGCTGGGTGCATGGATCTATTCACAGCCCTGCTGTAAAGTTAACAACAATAAGTTTAATGGATAGTGGCAAATCCATGCCTGACTGGTCAGGGGGGATGGCAGAAGTTAGGTGTAAGTCACACAGTAAGGATAACAGTGGTAGAGTGCTGTAGCTCGCTGGAGGCAGATGGGAGTGAGCTACTTCACAAAGTGGCCAGGATAATTTCCAGCACAGCCCTTGTTTTGCCACTGATTCAGTCTCCATAAGACCCCTGTATGCTGACAGAGAATGACAGGCTAGAATTTACCTAGAACCAATATAATTTGGAACAAAATCCCAAGAACTGGCTTGCATATTGTGGTGTTCAAGTTGTGCGTAGCCGCTATGGTGAGTAGGATGCAGCCAGGGCTGCTTGCATCCCATCCCATAGCATTGAGAGTCTTTCAGCAAGAGCAAAGCCCTGTTTATTCAGATTTGCTTCATTGTGCAGGATGCCAGTACTTTCCACATTAAGGAAATTACAGAGTTCATTAATCTGCATATGCCATAATCATGTCTGTTTAAGTCTACAGTGCAGTCTGGATTCCTTTTGGTGGGTGTTTGGGGAGCAATGGACCAGTGTTTTCCTCACTCTCTGCCAGCACTAGGTCTTTACCAAGCAGAGGTAATGATACAGCCAGCTATCTTTATCCCTTGAATTCTGGTCATATACATATTCATGGAGAATATGTACATGACCATGAGGGATCAAACTTATTTTGGGGAAGGAGCATTATTAAAAACTGCCTTAATGCCCAGAAGTCAGGATGAAAGGAAGGCAAATACAATTTTCTGTCAAAACTGAAAATGATTCCTGCATTTGCTTTGCACTCTTACAGAAACAGAAGATAGATTGTGGGCATTTTCTGTATTTGGATAGTCTTTTGGTCTAGTTTTAATTCTTCATGTCCTGCTGGCTTGAATTCCAGTCATGTAGCTGTGTTCCTACATACTCCCATGAAGAATTTGCTCAATGGAGTCACGTCAGAGGTCTAAGGACTTGATGGCCCATGCAGCTTATGAATGAGCAGTCATAGTTCAGCATTTCTGCATGGCACTTTCAACAGCTGTTTGTGTGATATAAAGCCTTGATTTTGATGCATCTAGAAGAGAATTTAAGTGGTAGTGATTTATGTTCTTCATGAATGAATCTGAACCATATTATCTTCAGAACCAAATATTATCTTCTCCCTCTCCCCCAGTTTGTTTCTTGTTTGGTTTTGGTTTGCTTTTATTAACCATTTCTGGCTTTTTCAGCTGTAGGTAAAACCAAAGGAGTCAGACCAACAGTTTCAAAGATGTGCCTTGGCACCATGCATCTCTGTTGTGTAGTGTTCCGTTTAAGAAGCTTGAAAGGACACTTTGAAGAGGTAAGTGCCAAGCATCTTCTAAAAGCAAGGCTTGATAAAGCTGTATGAGGGCAGACTCCCAGAACTGGATGCTGTTAGATTTGCCAGCTCTTCTGAAGTCTTGCCATTCTTTGGCACTGTTTTCCTTTGCAGAGAAAATCTTCTTCGTAATGTGGAACTATAAAAAGAAAAACAGGAAATCTCAGCAGCTGTCAGCATCTGGCTGTTTCCCACACACAGAATGCTGATTATAGAATCATAGAATGGTTTGGGTTGAAAAAGACCTTAAAGATCATCTAGTTCCAATACTGATACCTCCCATCTTCTGAATTGGTATGATAATAAGATAGATTGAAGGATGAGGCTTCAGACTTACTCAGATGACTGCCTCCACACTGAGATGGGCAGAGTATCTATTTGATAGCAGTGACTAAAAGAAATGTTTAATGTTATGTGTTTTATTTCCCATACCTTTAATCAAATACATGTGTTGTATTTCTCAAGAAAACACTGTGGAGCACAGACTTGAGAACTGTTTCCTTATGACCCTGTTACACAGAGTCTTTTGGGCTGCAGTGATAAGTGGTGGGTTATTCTTTTATTGCTGAAAGAACTTGTTTAGCATATGCAATATGCAAAAGGAGCAAAGCTGAGCATTACTGCGTTATTACCAGTGTGCACTTACAAGGAAATTATCCCATGAAAAACAAACCCCTCTACTTAAATGCTACTCATAAACTAGAAGGCAACTAATTCTACCCTAATGGGTGAAATTGCTACTTGATGGAGAAATAAAACCAATATTGTTAAAATATTGACCTAGTGTAAACATTAATAGGTTGGGATCTATTAAAAGCATGCTATTATGGGAGCTGGAGAGGCTTAGTTTGTGTTGGCTTTTTAATTATACCTGGGGTTTATGAGAACTTGTATGATTTTTTTCTGACTCTGTCAGAACAGTTCTTTCATCAGATGATGAGAAGGAGAAGCTGAAGTTTTATGTAAGCAAGTGAAGCATGGGAGATATCTTTTCTGTGAGAGGAGAAAGTATAGTGGTAAGCAATTTTTGCTGGTCTTTTATTCCCTTACAGGTATCTGTTATATACATTATATATAATATATAGTGTGTATATATATGTGTGTTGTATATGTTATATATGTTATATATATTATGTATTATATTTATTATACAATGCTCTTCAACTCTTGTTATCTTGCAGGCTGGTATAATGTAATTCCAAGCAGGCTACCTTTATGATGATAGAAGGTGTGATAGTGAAACATATTAATAAAATTAGAGCATACCAACTATATATGTCTGATGGATGTCTACAACATGGGAAGATGCTGGAGATGAGGAAGGTACAGAATACATTCTAGTGGCTAAATACACTGAATGCTTATAAAATTGGAAAGGAGAAAAAGCATCACCAGCAATAATATGACAATGTCAGAATTGCTACTGATGATCCAGACATCTCATCTGATTCCTTTGTCTCAACTGGGAGGTACTCCAGTTATTTTAGTGAAGTTTCTCTTTAGACCATGCAACTGTTGTACTCTGCGTTCCTCTGCAAGCCATGTGTTCACTAGAGGGCAGCATTTGATAAAATGTTCAGAAACAGGCTGTTTCCTCCCAAGTGAAGGAAATGCATGCAGATCGCTTTAATAACACGTAATAGCGTTCTCTGACATAAGTTTCCAGTTCTGATTGTCGGGCTAGAACCTGGAACATTGTTTGGCTTGACAGAGCCTTGGGCGACGTGGTCTGGGGTCCCTGTTAATGGCAGGGAGGTTGGAACTAGGCGATCTTAGGGTCCTTTCCAACCCAAGCCCTTATGATTCTATGATTCTTTTCCAACCCAAACCATCCTATGAATCTATGATGAGACTTTCTGGAAGAATTGTAAGGACTTATTCCACTAATAAATATGAATTGCTTTTAGATGGATATATTATTTCAGGTTTGTAGACTTCACACCCTGCAGCCTCTATCTTCTATCCTTAGCCTTTTAAATGTACATAAATTAATATTTTAAGTTCTTATATGTAAAAGAATAAAACATGAATAGGTTCGCTTTTCTATTAGCACTTCCCTTTTATTTTTTTCTGTTACTACTGCTTTTCAGCTGTCCTGGCAGTGTCATTACTTTATTCAGCTCAGTTGCTGCAGTCTCAGTAGGCCTTACGGCCGGGCACCTGTGGAGTCCTGTTGTGGTACTAGAGGCAGAACCTTCTCTTGTGTTGGTGCTGGTTCCCTGATGGTAGCTGGTTTGTAAGGCTTTGCCAGGGCTTCCAGCCCTCTTGAACAGGTTAGCAGCCCCACACAGCATCCTTAGGTCTAGGGATGAAGATGGCTGGAGACAACGTGCCTGGACTGACCCAACAGGAACCCTTGAAGAGGTGTGATTTGATACTTAGGGTTAGAGAAGCAGGTATTTCCTGATTAATCACTAACCAAGAAATGCCTTTTTGCTTCTCTAAACTAGGTGCATCAAATGAAAAGTGACTCCTGCCATCAAGCATTAAGGATCTATCTGAGGAGACTGTGTCACCCTTGGCTTTCTCTCTAGTTGTGGGGGAAGCAGAGATTGTTAAAAAGGGCAGTTTAGCTGACCTAAGATTTGAAATGCCTCCTGGAGTTGCACATCCTCTAGAGAAAGCATTTGAGTGATGAGACATCTAATTCGTATGTGTCTAAAATTAAGCGGCGTAACTTGGACTCCACAGCTGCAAATATACTTTAACAGTGATTCCAGTGCATTTCCCTGGTGAGCAAGAAGCAGATATGACCGTGGTTTGTACTGGAACCATTGTGTGTGCTGGGAAGCGCTCTGGTGGTTTAACAGAGTTCTCAGCATTGACTTAGGTGCACTCTCTGCATAGCACCTTCGCTGTGTGCACAGCTGCACAGGCAAGGTGAAAGCTGGATCCTGAGGATGCAGGTACTCAGCATGCATCAATCATGCCTGGCCCCCTGCCCCCCCAGCTCAGATGCTGAGCTGTGGTTAATTGTGCTGTGCCTCTTGTAGTTGCTGCCAAGTGGGTGAAATTCTGATTTCCTCTTTTAAGCTGTTAGTCTCCAGTACTGACTGCAGCTTTATGGTTAAGGAGATTCCTGTTTAGATAGCCAAACAGGACTAATTTGGATGATGGGAGATGTATAAAAGGAATATCATTCTCTTTAGAATTACATCTTTCACATGCCAGGTAAATCCAGGAGGCAGTTAAAGATTTTTTTCCCCCTATGACATTATCACAAATGTCACTTTGTGCTTCAAGACTATTTAAGTAAAATAAATTCACCAGCCAAACTGAACAGTGATGTTTGTATCATCATGTCTGTTTCATTTCTATCTAGTGAAGTGATGCTTTCACTTAAGATGTGCTGCTATAAAGAGAGAGGAAGGAACCACCTGTAAAAGCCATGGTAACTATAACTTGGGGTCATTCAATAAACTCTTCAGTCCCTATTTGTATATCTAGAGTGGTTAAACTGTTGGTCAGTGAAAAACTGCAGTGCCGCTGAAGAGCATAGTCAACTTGATGCTTTTAGAAAGAAAAGAAACCATTTGCTTTACATCTTAATCTTGGTAAAAACATAGATGAACGTCTGTTTGGTGGTGCAAGGAGATAGTAGTACACATGTACACCAAAGGCACAGGCACACAGCACTGCGCCTTCATTTCATTTTAAATGGTTCATCTGGCTCACTCTGAAGCCTGAAGTTGGACCTACATAATCATCAGTGCTTCTTGATGAGGTATGGGGCAAAGCTGCTCTTAATATCACAGGAGGACTGAAGTTTTATCTTATCCTCAGTACTTCCTGAGGAGCACTGTGCCCTCTCCCACAGTAACATCATACTGTTCACAGAGTTTTGGTGTCCTAGAAAGACACCAAAATGTAAATGGAATTTCTCCTTCTTAGAGCCAATGCAAAACAGATTCTTCAGGATTGATGCTCTTTGTGCTTGTTCAAGAATATTCAGCTAGTCCTTTAAGCTACCTCCAGTGTCTGCTGCATGTTACCAGGCTCAGCCCAGGAGCTTCCTGTCTTATTGGAAATTATCCGTAATGATGTACCGTGCTGTAGTGTGTTCAGCCAAGCAATTGTATCTCATCAACAAAGCAAGGAGAATAGAATCCTGGTGTCTTCACCCAGGTGAGATACCTGAAAGGAGGTTAGTAAAAGTGTCTTGTTCCTGCTGTATGATGATACCTTTACATGAACGCTGGTGATCCCTGGTGACTGGTATCCTCTGTACCCCAGAAGGCAGGAAGCAGTAGCATCCTCTCAGTCTCACCCTCTTGTTACATCCCTTATGCCATCCTCTCTTTCTGCTGGACTAAGGGTAAATGAGGCTCTAGGAGTGCAGATCCCATTGCCTTCCAATAGCAAAACGGGAGATGTGGCAGCAGTTCCCAAAAGGGAGGAGCCCCTAGTGCTCATGTTCCATCTGCTTGGATGGGGAGCCAGCCCACCTCCCTCCTTCCCAGCCACAAAGAGCACTGCTGAGATGGCTGCCAGGCACTGGCAGCTTCTGGATTTACTATCCATGGCATGACTGGTGGCAAACTGTTTGCCCAGGACTGTGAGCCCAGGCTCTGGTGGGGACTACAGTGGTAGTTAGAAGTGATGAGCACGTTCCAGTTTGTTGTTATGGTGGAACTGCAAATAATCTTAAAATGGAGATTGGTGTAAGCACATGCCTTCAGTACAGAGGCCTTTCAGTACTGGCGCATGCTGTCCGTGCCTAAATACATCCATACTGTTCAATTTTAATAAACAAAAAGCAAAACATGACATACAAGAACAAAGGAGTCCCAAGGAACATCATGTTTGGTGCTCTGTGGTTTGGTTTTTCCTTTGGGCTGAGGTATTTAATTCACTCTTTTACTCAGATTGCAAGCTCAGCTGTGCCAAGTATATACAACAGTCGTTTCTCCCCTTTTTATTACTTGTCAGTGTTTTCTGCAGTCATGTTCTCTTGTTGCTGACAGGATGACAATTGGCTTAATAAACCATCAAACACATGAAAAAGCTCATTTGAATAGGTATTATAATTCTATAATTTCACAGCTTTTTTACAGGGCATCACCGGCCCCTGGGAGGAGATGTACACAGAGGTAACGTTGACAGACTTTGACCTGTTATTGGGGAATTCGTGGTGGGTAAATCTGTGATTATGCTGGTAGGATGAGGACTGAACACCTCTTCTTCTGAGGCAGCCCTTTCACTACCAAAGCGGATTAACAAGAGAGGCAGATGCCAGTGACAAAGTGCCAATATTTGTTAACAGATGTGATCCTTGTAATGTAGCATGTGTTCTTAATTTGGCACTGCTTGACACCAGGAAGATCTCTGTAAATAAGGTGTCATTAGCTACATCCAATAGGCTTTCCTCCTAAACTGGTCTTTGGTTAGTGTCCATACTCTGGTTGAAACTGGCATTCTACCTTGTGAATGGGCACTATGCCACTCTGACAGATGGGCATGACAGTAAACCAGCCAGGGAAACACTGAACTTGTCCAAGTTGAGTATTAGGGGCCAAACTGTCTATTTACAAATACAGCATGGCAGGTTTGTCTTATTGTAACTGGTGGATGTATTATTACTACTTGAGCTCCTGTATGAGTAAACTTCCCCATTCTCAGCCTTCGCTTTGGTCACTTTCAGATGTTGGTTCTAGAAGAATGAAGACTGCTGCTTAAAACAAAAAAAAAAGTCTAGGAAAAAACTTGCTTTTTGGAAAGAACCTTCCATGTTTAGTAAAGAAACTACCAAGTGGAGCCAGTCATGGTTCTTGTGAAGTAGTTTGACGCTAGTTTTCTATTTATGCTAACTTCCAATGAAGTATTTAGGTGAAAATGTTCCACACAGTGTTTCCTTCCTCCAGATTAAACATTAAAAGAAGGGTGAATAGGATATTTCTCTGTCTCTGAATCTCGGTAGCAGAAACACGATCTGTTGCATCAGTGAGAAGTTAACTGAGTTACTTGAGGAATTACTTGCTCTGATGTTTTTTAAGAGAGGAAAACACAGATGCTTAAGTAATGTATATTGAAAGATTTAGAAACCTAAAAAGGTAGTTGTTATGAGAATTTAAGGCTTAGTTATTACGAGAATTTAAAGCTTTTCTCTGTAAAATCATGCTATTGCTGCTCACAGAATTCCACTTACATTTTCTGGCAGATTAAATTGGTCTATTGTTCTAGTTAGGACAAAAATAGTAACTTTGACTTAAAAGTGAGAAGAGTTCTGCAATGCTTTTACAGCAGCATTAATGCTTTGTAGAAATTGTAGGAGGCATGACTTGGACCTTGAATGTCTTTCTGCAGCAGAACTGGACTTTCTTCTCATTTGTATGAAGAAATCTCCAGTAAGTGAGAGAAGGCTCTGCTTTCAAACACCATCAGTGCAATTCTGCTGGTTTATGTAAGGCTACAATGTGTTTTTAGTGCAGCTTTGCAATATCTGCATATCAGTAGAGATTGATCAGTCAGATCTGTTTAAACATGCCAAAAAAATCTCTCAACCTCGGTGTAAAACACGGGGGCTTGTGCTTCCACTCTGAGAGATGAGGGATGCAGCAGGAACAGTGATCAGTGAACCCCTTGGCTAGGTAGAAGAGGTTGTAAGGATAACACAGGCACAGACTGTTCTTGTCACCCAAACTCTGCAGTATGGGCACGTTTTCCTACCACTGGAGAATTCATGAGCTTCTGTAGCCTTTGATACAGATGCATATGGTAACTTGTTGCCAATTTTGAGCAATTAGGGCATACAAAATGGTTTCCCTGTTAGGAATGTTGCATGTGCTACGACACTAATTAGGGGTTTCTCTCCTTTACATGCATGCCTGTCTGCCATTAATATTAATGGCAATTTTGCCCAAGCACAGGGGAAGGCAAGACCTGTGTAACTGTGACTTAAACTTTTGGCTAGGAAATTCCCTGTGTAGTTGTCCTTGGGAAAGGAAAATGCTGGCTTGCAATTTACTAAACCTACCTGGTGAAAGCTGTAGTGTGTAGATCCTAGTTACCTTTTTAAGGGGGTATTTCTATTAATTCTTCAGTGATTTTTCCCCTCTGCATCTCTGTTGTTTGTCCCTGTGGTTATATTATAAGCTTTTACAGCTATTAAAAAAGCCACATTTTATGTATATTTGATCAGGTTTGGTTTGTTGTTTTTTTTTTTTTCCTATAGTGAAGCTTCAGTTAAAGATTAAATTAAAACAAAAACCAAACCCAAACAACCTTCAGTGGTTATACACTTTGTTTTCTTGTGAGGAGGTGCATTGTGCTATGTTCTAATAGATAAAAGGAGAGAAACAAATCTGTTCTTCTTTTCAGGTACAGGCTATGGGGTCTTAAAACTCTACTGAAGTTTTTGGTTTAAGGCAGGTTAAGGTGAAATCACTGCAGGTATGCAATGTTCTGTGAAGGCACCCTAGCAAGGCAGCTCCAAGGATGCAAAACAAAGGAGGTCAGATCTTAGGACCTCCAGCTGACTGCCTGGGAATTGCAGGGGTGAGCAAAGGGAAGCAGCAAAGCAGAGGCTGGTGCAAGGCCAGCCTAAGGAAGAGACAGCTTGTCCAGAAAATGGGAAAGCTCTCAGACAGCAGTCACTTCTGCTCAAAAGTCACTTGGAATTAAGACACTGATTAATAGGGTAAAGGATGGAGGCTGAGATAAGATCAGTCTCTGTCTGTTAGCAAAGACCACCAACGAAGATCATGGCATGCATGTCAAGGACAGCAGATGATGATTTACGGCTACATGAACCTACCATAAGAAAAGATTTTATTTTGAACAGCCCACGCTTCTAGCTACGCATACATTCCAATAGCTAAATTTGATTGTGCAGATTTACTTTTAGGTGTAGACGTGCTGAACTCTTTGTTTGAACTTAGCTTTGTGGATACTTAAGCAAACTTTTCAATGCTCTAAATGAGTGAGGCTATGAGCGAATTACTCCAGCTTTACAAGTCCTTTTACCGTGCAGCTGATCTGGAGGAGCTGAGCTGAGAACAACCATATAAGCTGAAAAGCTTATATGAAATGAAATGAAATTAAAATCCAGAGCTGTGGGTGGTAATTGAAGACTGAAGACATGAGTGCTGTCATATCTTTGTTCAGGGAAAAAGTCTTTTATGCAACTTTATCTGTGTGAATTACTTTCCTGACAGATCAAATCATGGACCAAAGTATCTAAAGGGGTACCCTTTTTTGATTATATCAACAAAACCCTTTAGAATTGTGAATAGTAAATCCCCCCTCAATTTCTGGTATAAAGAATGAGCACAACTGTGCCACCGGCTCCGCCTGGAAGACAAGATCTGTTGCAACAAAATAAGAGTAGAAATAATTGCTCTTGCTCTTCAGAGGGAGAGTTTAAATTTATTAACATCAAGATAGTCTCTGAAATTTCTCAGTGCTTCATTAATTCTTGAGGCTGTGAAAGCTGAAAAAGGAAAGAACATCTGCATTAAATGAGAGTTTGTATAAATTACCTTCTAAAATGCACCTAAAAGTGCAGTTGAAGGCAAGGATCCCAAGGCCAGTCTGCTTTCCTCTACATTCCTCTTCAATTACCTTGTGCAAAATTTAATTGGAGCAGTAAATGTCTTGTATCAATATATTTGGGGGTGGGGAGGAACCCAAGAAAAAGGTGTGTGTTTATAGATATACAGCTCAGAGAGGCAGAGAAGAGTATATGTGCTGTGGAACCCCAAAAAGCAGAAGAGCTAGTGGTGGTGTCCCAGAAATGTCGTCAGAAATAGCCACAGATGTGAGATTCTGAGGGAGGAGGTTTATAACAAGATGAAATGGTTTGAACAACTCTCATCACAAATCTTATGACCACAGATCTTAACTATCTTAACTAGGGATTGACATATTATGGTTGCTTTGTTCTTGTAAGTGATGCACGGAAGTGAGTCAGTTGTGGTCTTAACAGCTTTGGCACAAAGACTGATCAACTTGTGACCCAAGAAGAGATCAAATCATTTACATTTGCTTATTTGTCCCACAGAAATGTTAATTTTCAAGTGTATGTGGGCCTTTCCTACAGTGAAGTTTCTCACAAAGCTCTTACTGAGCTGTGTATTGTAATCTCATCTCATAGAACTCCACAAGAGTGAAGCTGCAAGAGGCCTGAGCGTCTTTCCTTAGCCATTCCCTGGGAGAGTTCCAGGGCAGAACAAAACCAGGGATGCTATGTGCCTTCCCTCCACAAAAATTAACCCTTGTTCATTTCCCACCCTGCCAAACCCCCTGCACAGAGCATGCACACTGTTGGTGCAGGGACGATGGGGTGCCATTGCATTTCATCCTGAATCCAAAAAGTGCACAGGGATCCTGGATTGCTCTTGGTTTGCTCATTGAGTCTTGGGCTACAGTGAATTAATTCCAGTTCTTCTTGGTTTTGTTTTGGGAGTGGTTTTGCTAACAATTGCTCATTCCAGACAAGGAGCAGAGCAGTTAGCAAGGAAGAGAAGATCGTGGGTTGGGGAAATGAAGAAGCAAGTCACTTAATCCTGGTGTGAGTTTCTGAACAAATGCTATGGAGAAGGTAAATTGAGCTCAACAAAACATTCGATTAAATTCATTAGTAATTAAAAACAACAACAGCTGCAGACTAAAGAAAAAATGCTGGAGATCTGCAAAGCTTTGCCATTAAAATGTATAGACACTGACCCTCTTTAAATTCATAGAGAATGCTCTTTGCTTAGCTATAAAGGTTTAATGTAACTTAGCAGATCTGAGTTACTTCAGGAGAGCTTTAATGCTTGGCAGGTCTCTACATTTTATTTATGATATCAAAGCTGCAACTCAGATTTTTACTCAGTGGAAGACATAAAAGAGATTCAGAAGTCATCCAAATCATCTTGTAATTAATGTTACCATGCACGCCCAAGACATTAAAATGTTAACAGTGTTAGAATCGTGTGCTTTGGAATACAGAGTGAGGGCTTTATTAGAGAGAAATACACTGCAGATGTCATCCACCCTAATTGAGGACATTGGGTTGCCTGCTGCTTGTTCTTATCACTGGTTCAGGGTTTTTTTTTAATTAATTCATTTTCCTTACTGCTAGAATCTGCTCTCATTATTAGTCTATCTTGTCACTCATTTGCATTTCAAGTGCTGGGACTGTGGGGTACCAGCTAGCTGCCTTAGAAGAACACTTCAAGGGGTTACTCTATCAAATAGCAGCACAGTATCACAGTGAATTTGACATCTGGGTTATCTTATTCCCAGATGCTCCATGGTGTCATTAGCAGGATTAATCTTAGCTTTAATTTCATAATGATTCTTATTCTAATATATGTGAATGAACACAAAGTCTCTTGACTCATTATCACCAATTTACCCGAGATATGTAATCAGGCTCTTACATTCACCAACATTTATTTTTGCTAATACATCTAAAATTGTAGATTAAGCAAATACAGTTAGTTCCAGCTGAGTGAATGCCTAGTGAGGTAGCGATGTAGTATTTATGCTTTAATTAAAGTATATTAATGGCAGTGTCTTTTAAATGCATACTGACCAAAATCTTTCTGCTGAAAACAATACAATTATCATTCAAGTGATATCAACTTGTAAATTTAATCACAATGCATTTCTCTTGACTATTTATTGTTTGCAAGCACTTAGAAATGACTCAATCTCTTCTTATAGATCAGGGAAGAATGTTTCATTCCTTGGGGAAAAAAAAAAAAATCCCTTGACTTCCCATAGCAAACAACATTTAATTTTTTAAATTAAATTAAAAATTAAACCCTACTACATCTTATGCTGCAACTTTTGATTTTAATTCCTGTTCCAGCTTGGACTGTAATACAGAATGCAGGTTATTTTTACAGCTAAGAACACACACAAGGTGCGCCTCCGCATCATCCAGTTTTTCACACTGTAGTGCATTCGTCAGTGGCAAGGAGAAATGTGAATGTGCAATTCCTACGCACTTTTTCTACAGGACTAAGTTTTTCACTTCCCAGCTGTTGTAGCCACTGCAGTGAGTAAGTAGCGGTTCATTATTGATGGATAAAATGTTCAAACATTTAAAGAAATGAAAGTCGGCTTTGCATTTTCAATTAATTAATTAAAAGCACTGCAAATGCCAGCTTGTTAATTGCTTTGCACCTGCAAGCCAACACAGGTTTGATGCACTCTTCCCTTGGAATATTAATTTTTTTTGCATGTCTTCATCATGCTTTGGAAAGTCTCCCCTGCAAACATATTAGTAAAGAGTAAATATTGAATCTAAGACAAAACTCACGGCTTCATCTTTCACTGTACACAGAATAGGATTTAAAGGAGGATTTAGATTTCCGAGGCTTTCTAATTAAGTAGTGATAATCAGGCTTTCTGCTGAGGGTCACTTCCTGGGAGTAATTTGAGTTATTAAAATGCATGTTTTTATTTGTTCTGCTTTGTGAGCTAAAACTGATCCCTTTTAATATAGCAGCAAATATGCAAATTGGTGTTTCATTATATTATGCAATTTATGGCAATCTTCTCTAATTTACTGAAAGGGCAAGAGCCTGACCTTGTCATTCAAGTTTTTTTTCCCTGGTAAGCTGAACTAATTATGTGGCTCTTTTTATGAAACTCTGGAAGTACGCAGCACAGTAAAAAAATGTGACAAATTTACCTTGATTATTCATCAAGATGGCCTTCGATTTTGCTCGAATCCTCCTGCAGGGTGATGGATAATTTAAACTCACATATGGGAGCCAATTTTTTTCAAGGCTTGAAAATGCCTTTTTTTTTTTTTTCTCCACAGAAATCCTGGAAAGAGCATCTAAAATCATTGAAATTATGAATGTCAGGGTTTGAGCTGGGAACTAGAAAAAAAGTTCATTAGAAACACTTAAATGATGTCTTATGAATTGATATTTCTTTATGCTAGCCTTCGATACAACTTTTTCCAGGTTTTTATTAGTGATGTTCTGCATTTTCACTACTCTTTTAATAACTTTTCTTATTAGATTTAACAAACTCAGCATTCTTAAAGCTCATTTTTGCCTTCTCCAACGAGAAGAGTAAAGGAAGTTCTCTGTCAAAGCCAGGGAAGCATGGCTTGGTCTTCAGACTCCCAGGGAGGTTCTTCTTCAGTAAGTACACCATCCTTGCCACCCTGCAGGCTGATCAACCCTCTCAATCCCAGCAGTATTCCGTTGACTCTTTCTCCTGCTCCATAACAGCCCTACAGTCATGGGATAATTTTGCTGTGTTTTGTACTTTGGCTGCTGAGACTTACTGGAGTCATGGGACAGGACCAGGAGGGATGCAGGAACAATACTGTAAGTAGGAAAATCCTGAAAGTATCAGAATTGGAGTGGTTTTGAGAGGATAGCTAGTCAGAACCCTGTACAGAGACAGAACCTGTACAGAGACAGGAATGGAAATAACTGGCTTGTTCCCAGCAGGCATTTATCCTATTTGTTCTTAAAAATCTTCAGTGAAGATTTCACATCTCAAATATCCACTTTATTCCCTAAACTGACCTGGATTTGTTTTCCTTTTCCACATTGCAAATCTGGCTGATTCCTTCCTTCAGATTCTGCAAAGACCAACAGGCAGAATTCCTTTTTGCTGGGAGAAAACACCTAGAGCTCAAAAGCAGAAAGTTGTTCTCCACCAGGATTTAATCCATGAAGTTGAACGCAATTTCCGCTTGACCACATTGACTACTATAACATTGCAATCATCACTTCCACTAATATAACCTCTCCTGCTCATGCTTAAACACAAGATGTATTTTGTAATGTAGATGAGTTCTTAATACTGTGTATCAGCTAGAAAACACAGCTTGTAATACCGTGTTTGAACACTAATCTCTTGGCTATTGCTTGGACTGCAAGCTAAAGCAGCAGCGTTCACAGTCACCAGTGATTAAAGCTCACTCTTTCTTAGCAGCAATGGTGTAGCTTCCATAAGCAAACTGTTCTAGCTTATGACATGTAGTCTGCATGATGGTCAGTGAAATTAGTCATCAGGTTAAAACCAGATTCACCATTCGCTTTGTACAGCGAAGATCATCAATGTATCTACAGCCTACTTTAATATAATTATGTTTTGGCTTTTCCAGATCTTGTGACTTTAGATCTCTCTTTATTCAAGGGTACTATAGATGATCAGGTGTATGTGCTTGTATTGGAGGGTAATATTCAAACTGTGACTGTGATTTGTTTCATTTTTTCAGAGCAAACAAGCTATGAAGCAATGGATTTCACTGCCTTTTGGAAACGAGGATGAAGAATTGACATCTTCTGATGAGGTGATCAATTTTGTTGATGTCAAACCTGAATAGAGAGATGGAAATCCTTTATACTGAACAACAGATTAATCTGTTAATGACTTAATTCTCAGGCACATAAGAGTCCTGCAAGGGCTGACAGAGAATAACTCCCAGGTTCAGGCATTTTAGTGCCATTACCTTATAATTGCTGTTTGGCACAAGGTTCTTCTCCCTGTTCCCGAGAGGGGGTCAGCAATGTGTGTGTCTGAGTGGCCAGGATTCCTAGGCAGCCGTTTATGCTGTGACTTTGATAGATAGAAATAGGCAGTAAGAGTTTATTAGTGGAATATCATTGTTGGGAGGGAAAAGGGAGGCTGGTGCCTGTGAATTCCCTTGCTGATGCATGAAGAGAAAATAAAACTGGAGTAAGAACAGTGGCAATTCAGAGACAATAATTTACTTTGGAAACAAGGTGGAAATATTTGCTCATGTTTGCCAGGTTTCTTGTTTTGCTCTCATTTTGGTAGTGACTGTGGCAGGAGTATCACTAGCTAGAGGAGAAAACTAGCTCTGGATTTAAATGTTTCATTGTAATGTCCCTTCCTAAGTGAATCTCCATTTAATGTTTAAAGGGCTAAAAATGCTAAGTATGCATCAATAAAACAACATAGTTTTAACTTCTAATTAAGTTTTAACTTTGAATGCTCACAGATGTCAAAGCCACTACTCGAATTAGTGTCTCTTTTTTTGTTATTTAACAATTAACTAACTTATTTGTCATGAGTAATGAAGAGACTGGGGTAAAAGGCAACTTGCTGCCACTACAAATCTTACTGCTGCCCCTTTGTTATACTTTAAACAAGTATACTTTAAAATCAAGTTATGTATTTATTCTAATTTAATCTCCCTTCCCCTGTTTGTCAGGATGCTCCTAGGGTTTACAGTATAATGTTCTGAATGCTTAGTACTCCCAGGCAAGCATGGTAAATCAGGGTAGCACAGAACTTGTCTCCTGCTTTGGGTAACCTGTATTAAGAAATTCAGGTCTGTATTAAAGCTGAAGTGTCTATTGCCAAGGGCTTTTATAATTGTGAAACTGTTTCCCCTGTTTGCGTTACTCTTTTTTTCCCCCCGAGAACTTATTTATTTTAATAATACTTTAGAAGTTGCAAAGGTACTGGCAGCATTCATATTAATATGTTGTTATTACAAAAGATAGAACTCTAATTGCCGGCACTTAACACAAAATCTGTTGGCGATGTCTCGAATAGAATGATAGCTTTTAATCATTTTTATCATCATAGTGCTGATGCTGGCAATGTTATTGCTAGCGAGTTGTTGTTTATGACAAATTCTTAATTTCAGGGTTTAGAACTTAACCATAAAAATATGCTCCAGGCTGAAACATGACATACAAATTCTAAGTGTAGAGCCGAATGTTGTTCCTAGTTTTAAAGCAAGCAAACCATAAAATGAGCTCCATGTGGGCATTTAATAGGTATGAACTGAAACTCCTGCCAGAAAACGACCTTTTCTGCTGAGGATCTTTAGTTATTTTTCTCACTTAGCCACCCTGTCTCAAAATGCACACTCCAGAAGAAAGGGGGGAAGGAAAAGCTTACCTTAATGTTAAGCTTTCCGAGTGCTTTGCCTCAAAAACGCAGTGGTTTAGAACTCTGTGAAGCAAACTTTACCGAAGAGGGGAGGGTTGTTGCAATGGAAGCTGGTTCTAGTCTGAGCATTCGTTTGCAAATGAAGGATTTTCTGTGGTAGTAAAAGATTTAATGTAGCCCCCTAAAAGGTGGAGCTGTTTTACAGAACTGTTGGGGAAACAGGAAAAGAAGAGGCAAGCCAGTATTTCTTGCCTATAAACATAGCAGGCTCTCAGGAAAAATGAAAATCCCACGAATCCCATTAAAGCCGTTAGGCTGATCTGGTACATCACAGCAAAGAAGTTGGACTTAGCAAGAAAGAAATTGTGACTCGGCCAAGAGGCACGTATTCACATGAGACCCTGGCACTTTAATTTCACAGGGCAAAGTGGCTTCTTAGTGCAATGAAACATCTCTCTGTGAAGTCTTTTAACACACCAGTCAGTAAGGACTAGAGAGTACTGGTCTAGCTTCCAGCTAACTTTTGCTCTTTATCATCACCATTAGAAACACAACTGTAGACGAGTATAGCTGGTTCTATATTCATGTGTGCTGGGAGTGCCCACTGGGAAGTCATGCAACACAGAATGCTGTTTCTCTGGTTTTGATGGCTTTTTCCACTTGTTAGCCAGAAGATGAGAGGACAGAATGTGTCTCTGCATGATGTTAAAAGGTACAGGTGAAATGCAAAGAACCACTTCACTGGAAAGTTGGCAAACCAAACTGGAAGTACCCATTCAGTGCTGTGGGACAGTATCATTAAGGAGCATGGACTGATGTGGCTGCTGCTGATCCCCTACCCAGCCTCAGAGGAGCCTCAGCTGTATAAGGCCTTGGGACCAAGCAGCACTATCTGCTGGGTCCATGGGGGTCTCTCCTATGAGCTTCCCTGGGAAATCAGCAGGTTTTCCTTGGGAAAGTGATAGTCATCTTCTTGTTCAAGCTCTGGTCTGAATATAGATGTATACAGATGCATGGTGACAGTCCTGTAACATAATTGGTGAATGGTGCTCTAATAGGCTGGATATATTCCCTATATTACTTCCTCTTCCCTCTGGTAAATAGCCATTTGGTCCACAACTATGTCCGCTTGGTAGGGTGGTTGGTTGTTAAAGTAAAAAAGTGTTCAGTTTTTTTCTTATCCTGTTTAATGCTTTATCATATATACCTTCAAGATTAACTCACAGCCTTTCCTTATTCCTAGGCATGTATGAGCTTGTGTAGTTTTGCAGCTTGTGCTGTGTTGCAACCAGTTAGTAAGAAAGATACAGAAGCATTGCTGGATCAGAGCAAGAAGCTGCCAAACACTAGGCCATACCATGAAATGTTTTCTTCTATATTTTCCCTCTTGCTGAAGAAGTTGGAGAAGGCTGAATGCTGTAAAGTTACTGCTATGTGTGATTTAAGCACATGAATCCTGAACTGGAGTTGAATCTTGTAATTCATGGAAGCGAAGCAAGGTAAAAGTGATAAATTAGAACTTTTTCACCCTAAAGTGAACTCACTCAGAAATGCTTCTTCCCTTGTTGACACTTGCCACTGCGTTCTTTGTTACTACCTGTAGCCTGTTGGCCATCTGTAGCAAGGACCATCAGCTTCTGTGTTTTTCATTAGTCCAGACTGGAAATTAGGGCACTTAGAAACAGAAGAAGCAGGAAACTCAAGGAAAAAGTATATTTTTAAGGTCATGGAAACAACAGAGAGGACTTAGACCCAGCTCTAAGAACGTGGTCCTCAGTTAAGGGAAATAGGTTTAATTCCTTCCCTGACATTAGCAGTGCTTGTTAGACTTCTCTTGAGGATCTTAGGATTGCTTTCACATTTAAGGTAGCCATATGTCCCAGTATAAGCTTTGCATTACTGCCTTAAAAAGAGTTAAAAACACAGAACATAAACTTTGCTGCCTGGTATTTGTACTCACAACTCCAGACTTTTTTCTCACCAAGCAATGAGGACAGGAAACTTGTTTTTCAGGGGGAGAGGGGAAAAAAGTGCAGCTGTTTGTTCATTCCCTATGGAGCAGTCAGTGGTCTGCTCCTCTGAATATGCTCCATACCCACAGCTCTCACCGAGGACCATAGGATTGCCACATAGGAGAATGAGAGCAGCATCTGCCACCTATAGCTGTGGCATCAAGAGCTAGTCTCACCATCATCATCTTTGCTGCTTTGCAGGGTACTGCGGAAGGGTCATCAGCAGTGATTCCAGGCTGGATCTCCACCTGGGTGGATATGATGGCAGCGCACAGCAAGCGTGGCCCTCCTCCTGCCTGGAATTTCCCAGGTACAAGTATGTTGCCAAGGCTTCTAGAAGGTGTGGAGCCTGCTGCTTGTGTTCTGCCTGAGTGTGACGGACTACACCCAGTTCTCTGGGGATGTATTTCACCTCTGTGCTCTTGAAACCCTGGAAAAGCTTATAAATTCCTTGAATTTCTGGTGGAAAGTTTCTGGGTCAAAGATGACATCCCTAAAGAAATACAGATAGGAGTCCTTTCATCAGATCCCTCCCAGAAGCCTGTGGTTAGGCAGACTTTCCTCTTTCTGTTTTAGAGCTGCTCTTCTCTTTTCTGGGGTCTGTTGAGACGTGACAAAGGGTTCAAAACACAAACCCTCAAATTTGAACACATCTGGGAAGACATTTAAAAACCAAGAGAGTAAAAATTCAAGAAGGAAAAATACAAGAAAGTACACATCCAAATCAAGGTTCATACTCTCATTTTTCCCATGTTATACCTTGCTCTTTTGAGAGGTGGGGAAGGGAGGTTTAATACATCCAGAGTGGCAGTTCTTAGCAAAGCAATTCAATGCTGGAGAGTTTGCAGGCAGAATTCGACAGCACAAAGGTTTTCAGAAACTATTTTTCTTTCCTTTTTTTATTCCTTTTCCTTCCCCCCCCTTTTCTACAGCAATGATTCCCAGCCATTCATCATAAAGCACTAGAAATCAAAGAGCAATATTCACGAGCCTCCTAGTACAGTATGTTAAACCCTGATAACTGTCAGGAAAAGGCTGTCTGAAAGGGAAGAGCCAGGTAGCAACACAGAAAACAAAAATACATGTAGGGAAGAAAAGTACTGAGGAATAAGAGGGGAGAAAACGTGCTCAGCAGAGGGGGCTATGCGGTACTCTTGCCTTGTATTTGTCATGCTGCCATTTTGTTAACAGGAGAGATTACACCAGTGTAAATGTTTTAAGTTCTGGAGTTCTGTTCTCAATGAACCCTGGAGTGACCACGTATGCCAGTGGTAGGTACTGCTCTTACAAATTGCTTGCCTGGATCTGGAAATATGTTAACTTGAATGTATTCAACTGATGTATTATGCGGACATCTTTCAGCCTAGGGCTTGCCTAGGAATGGTTTTCTGTGAAGATTTGATATTCAAAATGTGAGCTGGTTTTGGTAGATGCATAGGAAGTTTAGAATACATCTCTGTTCTCATGTATTAGCATCAGATTTTGAGACACAGTTGTGCAATCAAAACTCCAGTTCAATGGGCATTCTTTCAACACTACCCTTTGGTGGGAAGCTGCTGTAGTGTAGATCTAGAATATTTCTCAATAGCCAGCAAAAAGCCTGTGATTTCTTTTATTTTGTGATTTTGTTTTTTTCAGTTTCAGTGAATATTTGTATGTGATATTCTGCAGGGTACTCCTGACTCAAACTTTGGTGCTGTTGGGGCTACAAGGCTGGTAGCATGTGAAAGAGAACAGGACTTCCCCATAGACCTCCCAGAAGATCAGATCTCAGATCTGCTTGGTGAACACCCATGATGTCAGTCTCCCTATGCTTTTCCTTTTCTCTATCCAGTCCAATCTGGAGCTATTTCAAATAATTTTCTCTATTTCAAGGGCATGTTTTGAAAAAGTAGAGTACAAGTGTAAAAGAAATGACCGTACCACAGTGCTTTGGTAGCAACTAGAAATTTGTAATAAAACCAGAGATTTGTGATACATAAAAATTGAACCCATCATTATGCATTGTAAATTCTGCTGAGGGTTTTTTGGATGTCCGATAGTCACCAAAAATAGAAAGCAATGAAACTCCTGATATCTAGAAATGCTTTCAGCTTTATGCTTCTCTCTGTAATTTAAAGGACATTAGGATAGCCTCAGCCTATCAGTATTATTTGTGGGAGTTGCTGTAATGATGAAGAGTTGTAGCCATTCCAGAAGCCTTGCTTGCTCCTTCACAGATGACATTCAGAGAATTTGCATCAATAAGCCAGTTTTGATACCTTCTTGTCAATCCAGATTCTTTCTATTCCCTAAGAGTCTAAAAACACTATTGCTTAGTGGGAATGTTTTTGATTGATGCCTGTTTTGATGCTTAGCTTCTCCCATGCCTCTCGTCATTGCATGTGTCAACGTCTAGCTAGTTAAGAGAACATGTGGAAAGTTTCTTTCCAACCTAGCATCACTTTATTTCTTAAACCTACTAGTAGGAATTCTGCTTTTCTGGGAGATAATATTGCTTTTAAAACAAGCTCATCATCCACTAATCCATTTTCAAACCCTGTTAGGCAATCTGGGTTAAGTAGAGTATAACAGAGTTATCCTACTGGAGTGATTATGTAAAGTTAGATTTTTTACATGTGGGGAGCCCAAGACCCCAGGGTCTAATAGTAATATTGCCTTCTCTATGAATAATTTATTGAATCTGTAAAGACTGTTCTGTCACAAAGTGTAGGTTAGAGGGAGGGGGCGGCTGTTGTTGTCTGGTTTAAACTTTCACGGCCAAACCTGCAACATGACCAAACAGATGTTGATAATGAAACTTCAAATTCTTTTAAACCTGGAGTAAGCTGGGTTTAGCTTTTCCGTGGTTATTGTTCTCCTGCAGCTTCATATAATGATGACTTATTCAGCAGCAACCAAGTTCCTGTTCTTTTCCGGAATTATCCAGGGCTCAATTAGATTTTGCTGGTACCAAGCCTGTATTTGAATCATAGTTCTGGTTTGGTATCATAACTATAATCAAACATTGCCTAATCATTATCCCTAGCATCTCTTGCATATACAGCAACTTGTACTGTATGTGCCTATTGTAGCTCTTGAAGTATATCTCATGCTCTTGTTTCTAAGTAAGCAAAATTTAGTTCATGTGGGTACTGAAGGTGTTTGAAAAACAATTTCATAAATCTGTAATGTTTTTCTGTTGTGATAAAAAAAGACATAAGAAAAAGAGCAAATAAAATCAAACAGATATTACATATAAACATTGAGCTGGATTTTTCTCCACTCATACTAATAATCATTCAAGTAAGAAGGTTCATGTTTGGTTTGCATTTTCTATCTAAAACAGGTGCAAGCAGATGAATCAAAGAAAGAAAAGAGCATTTCAATTCCTGTGTTATTAGCATTTTAAATGGAAAAATACAGTTATTCTTTGTGCTGATTTGCTTGTCTTTCTTTCTAGGGGGGTGAAAATTGCAAAATGAATGCAAGGATCCTGTTCTTTGTCTCCTGCCATACTCCCTGTCTGTAACCTTTTCTTTCCTTCCAAGGCACCTCTATTATGTGTTTTTACAGCTCTCACGCTCACAGATTCATCCTGGTAGCATGAGCAGCTGGATGGCAAATGCGTTTCCTGTTCTGTCTTCTGATGTCCCAAAACCTTCAAGAATTAAGAGGGGGAAAGAAGCTATTTTTCCGGATTGGGAGCAGTGCATTTTCTATGTCTTATGTTAGTTTTGTTTTTTTTTTACCTCAAATCTATCAGTTACTCTGGAGTAGATCTACGTCTCTGCCGGCCTTTCTCACTGGTAACTTGGCTTTATGTAGTTCAATCTGTATGAAGACAGGAGACTCAACTTTATTCCCTGTATTTCCTGAGCAACTTGGCAAGGCAGTATTCTTGGATGGCTCTTTCTGTCTGGATTTATCCAGAAAGTCTTTTGTTGCCTCTGATCCTGATTATTTTGTTTCTGCAAGATCCTGCTGTGATCAGTATGTAAGTTTTAAGTAGGTGGAGTTGTGCTTCTCAGTGTCAGATACATGACCTCTTCAATTTCTGTCCATGAGTACAGCCATTTGAGCTGTAACTTACTTCCATTCACACTAGTTTTTCTGTATTTTCCTTACTTACTCCTCATTTTTGTTCTCAGAAGGTGCAAGTGGCATTTACTTAGGCTTTGCAATACACATGAAATGCTAAACACAGCATTATTTCTAGGACCGGGTAGATGAAAAAGCATGGTTTAAGGTTCTGGGTTTTTCTCCTTTGAACAGGTAGAGGGGTTATTTTCTCCTTAATTCAATAGCAACGTCAAGGTATTTCCTTAAACTGCCCAAAACGAGCAGGTGAAGAAATAAAAAAGCAACCCCCCAAATATGCTTTGTAAAAACACAGAGCACTCTTTATGTGAATTGTTTTACACACATAACAATGGCTGAGACAACCAGGAAACAAGTTTAATTATAATTAAGACATTTACTCAGGAGAGTCCTAGCACAGAACAGCTTTGACTCGGTTAACTGGTAAATTGGTACCATCAGGATTAAAAACCTGCATAGTGCAAATATTGGCATAACTAGAATGCTAAATTAAAATCTCTTGTAATCATGCCTAGGGCCAGAGAAGATACTTCCTCATCCAGGGCAGGATGTCAAGAGGAGGTGGGAGCTGTCTCATGAATGCTGAATGTAATTCAAAGGAACTTCAGCTCCCTTTGCAGGCCCAAGGCACGGCTCATGCACTGACTTGGTGTCTTGCCTCTAGGGAAGGTGGGTTGTCCTGCAGTGGAGGTGTAGACACTGAGTCCTAAGCTATGCAGGAGCTAGCCGCCAATCTCACTCAAATACTTGACTTGACCTGGGGAAATATTCATTTATTGCCAGTTAAATAAATATTTAATTAGTAAATTGGGTAGTGAGAAACAAAGACAAACACCTTTTTTGAGACAAAACACCTCTCCCCTTCCCCAGGCTCAGCTTCGCTTCTGATTCCTCTGTACCCAGCCTGAATGGTACATTGGGGATGGGCATTGCAATCAGTCCACCACAGTTCTCTGCTTTGCTGTGCTCCAGAGTGAGCTCTCTAAGAGCTGAAGTCCTATCAGGAGTGTCTGTCTGCTCCAGCACAAGGTCCTCCATAGGCTGCAGTGGGTATCTGCTCTGCCATGGAGCATCTCTTCCTCCGACCTTGGGGTTCCCTCCTTTTGTCTCCACGGGCATCTTCTGCGCTTTCTTTCTATCAGTATGCTCCCCAGAGGTGCACCGTGTGTGGCTATGGGCCTGAGCTATGACTGTGGTGAGTCAGTTGAAAGTGGCTGTGTCTGGCATAGGGCAGCCCTGGCTGCAGGGGCAAGCTGGTGATAGGGTTTTTTTCCCAGTTCATTTGTGAGTAGCAAGCTTTGGTTTCTCCAAAAGAGCCCCCAGCAAGCCAAATGTAAAGTCCTTTTTCTTTTCCAAAGGAGGGCTGAGTTTCCTGCTGTAAGAACTGTTTCAGCAGAGACAGGTAGTTCATGATAAATTTAACTGTAATCTGCTAAATATATGCTAATGCTTGGCTTTCGATGTATGAGGATTCATGTCTCTTACCCATTGGTGCTAATTATCTAACATGCATTACCATAAAGCTGGGATTCCATGAGGTACGTTAGTACTTCCTAAACTTTATTTCAGACAACTTTGGAGCTTATTCATCTGTAGGTGATTTTATAGCTCCTGGACACAGCTCACACAGAGTAACGTGGCTCCTTCACTTTTCTCTGCAAAGATGACGAGAGGCAGGCCTGCTGGTCCCCCACTGCTTGCTCTGGAGGAATGATATTCCCATCTCAACTCCTGCTGTAATCACTTCTACTAATCTTGCTCTTCCTCCTTCCCACATAGATTCTCCAGATCATTACATAGGTTAGCTCTCCCCCGCCTGCCAACCAGTCACAGGATTCAAACAACGAGCCTCAAATTATGCTGAGAATAAATGGAGATAAACAGCAAACCCAAGGAGACAAATAAGACAAACACCTTGAAAAGGAACCAGTAAGTGAAATAGGATGTGACAGGCTCAGGAAGATGAGAGGGAATGATTTCCTGGAATGCAGCAGCAATTTCGTGCCAGCAGCGATGTGCTGGCTGTGCTTGACCTTCAGTAACCTTTATCCCCATCTCCTACTGCTGCTCCTACAGCTTCTCAGATTGGTTCTTCCCCCTTTGCTGCTGCTCTTTGCAGTTTTGCTGGTCACAGACCTTGTCTAACTGGTACAGATGTTTTCTGAAATGGGGCCCTTCCTGTGATGGTGCCACAAACTGTGTCCCACTCACACCTTCCTGGAGTGGGATGAAGCCTGGGGTCTCTGCAGTGGTGTGTGGAGGGAAGTCCTCAGTGTATCTTCTTCACAGGTTTGACCTGACTTCGTCACACATGGAAATTAAGTCCAACATTAGCAGAATGATCCCTCAGGGAAAACTGCTTCTTGAGACCTTCCAGGTCAACCTTGGGTTTGGCTGGGAATTTTCTAGCAAAATGTTTTTTTCCCTGGAAAGTGTCAGTTCCTTGAAATTAAAGCAGTTAATAGGAATGAATAAATGCCAATAGCTTCTTGGAAGATTTTCCGGGGGGTTAAGCATTCAGATTTGACAGGTCTGAAGTGAGACAGAAATCACTTGTCTAGTTTGAAATACCTCGTGAATAGAATTACAAAACATGTATTTCAAAAACTGCAATAAAGATGAAATAGTTTGAATATTTGGGGAGTTTCTACTGAGATCATTTGCAGCACTCAGTTTTGCCTCTTTCAGGTCAGGAGGGCAGTGGCAAAGAATCTTGACAATACTGACAGGACATGGCTTTGGGTAACTGCCCTCACCCTGGTCTTGTTCTTCCTTCCTTCCATGGCAAAGGATTTGCCATGTTATGTGAAGCTATTGTCAAGCAAAACCTGTTAGCAGAGACCACCAGTAGCTTTGGAAGGCAGTGAGTATCCCCAGTCCAATCATGCTCTAAAGCATTTTAAGACAGACGGTTGCTTTTCTGTTTAAGCTGTGTATCAGGATAGCAGTTCCTTTTGGCAATGCATAGAGGCCAACGGCAATAACATCACATATCTGTGTGACTACTTCATTACATATTTGATTCAGTGTAGTACATCTAATCCTGTTCCTGAAATATCACTGTAGCGGTGTTGTTTGGTCTCAGTATGCTCTTGTGTACTCTCATGCAGTGTAATATCAAAACACTTTCTGTTACTAAGAGCAGTGTGTGTTTGTGTGTGAATGTATCTTTGTGTCTGAAGCACTCCCCTCTGCCTCTTCTTAGCCTGTTGGGAGAAGAGTTTGATTATTTTATAGGATTTTGCTTTGTTTGAAGAAATTACAGAGGGATGTTCAGCTGGAAAGATGAGGTTTGCACTGAAGTTCACAAGTGAGTTTATTTTTCTCTCCTCAGGGAAGAAGGTCCATAGTCCATCTCTAGCTCCTCCAAAAGTCATCTGCTTCTCTCAGGAGTGCCTTGCCTGTTTGCTGTCAGATACACTGTCTGGAGGAACACTGCTGGCATGGGAGGTGGTGATCAGAGAAGAGGAAGGAGGTCTCACAGATAGGTAGGGCCAGTCCTGCTGCACACTTCAAATTTCAGGGTAGTGACCTTGAACTCATCTCCACTCTGCAGAGAGCCTGCATAGTGAGCCAGAGCAGTGGGGTGAAGTGTTTGCTGTGACCTGCATTGCTGATCAGATGAACTGTTATCTATAGCAACACTTGGTGTTTTTTGGGGGATATAGAACTTCACTCCTAGATTTGAGCTGGCATGATGCAAAACACCATGCAGTTTGCCACTTCAGCAGACCTGTTTATTTACTGAAGGTATTTTGTGGCTCTTTTTTCCTCTCTCATTTCTCTTACCTTCACTTATGTACAAGAACTTTTTGTTTGGCCTGTAATGCATTAATTTCTTAGAGCTGGAGGAAAGTAGTTAATTTATACCGTTTAGGTCCATAATACTGGACTCTATTACTTAGAGTCATAGAGTCCAGTAAACCTACCTACTAGGTTTACCTATCTGTTAGGGAAACTTAATAGTCATAGAATCATAGAATAGTTAGGGTTGGAAAGGACCTTAAGATCATTTAGTTCCAACCCCCCTGACATGGGCAGGGACACCTCACACTAAACCATGTCACCCAAGGCTATGTCCAACCCGGCCT
>JASSUY010004087.1:42101-63636 GCA_032466535.1 Forpus xanthops
GTGACATGGTTTAGTGTGAGGTGTCCCTGCCCATGTCAAGGGGGTTGGAACTAGATGATCTTAAGGTCCTTTCCAACCCTAACTATTCTATGATTCTAAGGGTGATGGCTGTGTTTGTGGGGCAGATGAGGCTCTGGTAGTCCTGTCCCTGCTCCACTATAGGCTTCCCATGTGGCCTTTGGTTGGTTGGTTGAGGCTCACCTGCAATGGCACAGTGTGGTACAAGTCATATCTGAATCCTGCACCTGGCTTTGTTATCCTTCATTGTTCACCAAGCCGGCTGCACAGCCATTCTTTCTGCTGTGGACTGGAGGGAGGAACTCTTCAATACTTCTAATGCTCCGAGTCAAAAGGCTTTTACTTCTGCTTCTTAACTCGGTAACTGGAGTTTTACCTCCATGCTTCCCCTTCCCTATTCTCTGAGCACTTTGGCTATTAATTGAGTTTTCTAGTGTAGTAAGCTGAAGTTTTTCACCTCATAAATGATTCATCCAAATAAAGTGAAGTTATTGAGCAAAAGTTAAATTGGGCTTTAATTTGCCTCAGGTCTCTTTTGAGCCATCTTCTTGGTTGCTCATAAGGAGCAATGTGGAAAGGCTTCTGTCTCTGAAGGAGGTTTTCTTCAAGATACTGTTTGCAAGAAAGTGAAAGAGCACGTACTGTTATTTGGGCATCCTGACAGCTGGTGCCAGGTCCAGGAGATGCCTGTCTTCCGAGGAAGTTAGTTGTGCCATGAACATCTACCTTCACTCAGGTCTGATGGCTGAAGGGAAATATGGGAAGGGCTTGGGAGAACAGCTGTGGCAAAATCCTGGTTCCTTCATTTTCTCCAGTACCCCTACTTCAGCCCTGTGGCCAAGGGGATGACAACATCTCTTCCATTTTGTAGATAATTGTACATTTAATGATTTTGTCACTGGCCTTCCAAAAGGGCAGGTGGCCTTTCGCCTGTCCTCTGAATCCCAGCTAAACCTGCAAGTGAGGACCATGTAGGTGTGAGTATAAAATGTGCTGCATAAAGAGATGCAATATCTAGGGGAAAATAGTTACAGGTAAAGGGATCAGTCACATCCTAATTTTGACGAGCTTGTGTGAGCAGAGACTGTTTCAGTACCGTGAGGCAGCTGCTTCTCATGGTGTGGCATGTCATTAAAGAGATTCACACACAGACTGATGCTTCAATACCCTGTCACCTTCGCTTGAAAAACATGGTCGTATTATTTGCAAGATAATGCTGTATTCATCACTTAATATTTTATACAATTAAAATATTTAGCTAAGTAACAGTGTGTTGGGGTGGGGGTGTTTGTGTATGTGTGGGTATAAGTATAAATAAACAAGTATTAGTGGTGCAATAGCACTGAATAATTTATCCGGACCAAATTAATTATTTTCAGCTTCTTAGTCTTGAAAATCTTGAACTGAATTCCTCAAGTTCTTTTACAGTGTTCTTTTCTAATAAGCATATTGCAGTAAGAGTGACTGTGGGTATCATAGCTAGCTCAAGGTTACAATGGCTTGCCCGTTTTCTTCACTTAGGTCAGCTAATCTAATGAATGATCACACTTCTGTCTATAAAAGATGCTTCTTTTCTAATCAGTACATTTATTTTCTGTGGGTCTTAATTTCTGATGGAAGTGGCACAAATGTTTAAGTGAAAATTAATAAAGAACCCAGAAGATCAGTGAATTCCACTAAACCCCCCCAAGTCTCAAAGTGAGACCAAGTGGAAAAGGGAGAATTGACTGATCAGAGACAAAGTGACGTGAATAGCAATAATAGTAGCAATATAAAATGACTTAGAATGTCAGTACAGAACCAGATTTGCCCAAGACACTGCTGTAGCACCGGAGCTTGCAGTATGCGTAGTTTGCCTATGCAGTGTCACTATAATCAGAGATTCCCATCAGGGTATAGTAACCCTTTGATTTTGATTTGCCCCCTTCCTTCAGTGCTTGCCTTGGGCCGCACCATATCCATCTGGCTACCTGTCTTGCTTTTGCCACCCCTGTCATGAGGACTCCTGCCAACTGCTTGTCTTTCAACATGCTGCGTTTACTACCCCTGAAAGCGGTGCCTTCTGCTAGTCAGGGAGGGAGAGCACTGAGGAGCAGTGAACTGGCAGATTGACAAATAAGCTGAGACTGACCCAGGTCTGGCACCCTCCAGAAGTCGCTTATATTTTTGTGTTGGGCATGATCGTCTCTAAGTGCGGCCCTGATTCCAGCTGTCATTTTAGGTCAGATGCGTAATATCAGTTTACAGAACAAGTGTAGTTAAAGGACCCTCATCCATCATAGCCAGATGGAGGGAAAAATGAAACACAAACAAACAAAGTAGGTATCAGCAATGCTTGGGATCTACTGTGAGACTGCTGCTACTTCAGCACAAGAAGCTGGACAGTGACACCAGTTAAGATGGTAACCTACACTACAGCAGTTTCCTGCAGAAATTAATCTGAGTACCTTTTCAGCACAAAGAGAAATTAACTTCACTGATGCAACTTGTGATATATTTGCAAGGTAAATACTAGAACCCAAAGTAACTATGCCAAAAAACAAAACACACTGAGCAAACCTTCCATATGGGCTGCTTGAGAGACTTCTCTTTATCAGGAATTAGCACAGATCTTGTAAACCAGATATCCTTTCTGTGAGAAGGCTGATGCTAGACAAGAACTAAATCATTTATTCCTTCTTGACATCACCTTAAAATAGGTTGAAATTAGTCTCTTTACAGAGGAAGCAGAAATTCTTCTTCTTCCTCCTCTATGTATCTTTTATCCAGTTTTTGTTTTTATAGAGCTTCCCCGGAACAGTGGACTCATGCTGGACAGGTCTGTGCTTCCCTGGCAAGAGGGAAATGTATATTACTGCTTCTCTGCTTGGACCAGTCCCTCTTTTCCCCATCCTTTTTGACCGTCAATGGCCACATACTGCTGGAGTACTCTTCAAATGCATCTTGGCCTACTCATCTAGGAAATGCTGTGCTTAGGCTCTGAGATACCCCAGCATAGCTTCTGCTTTCATGACTGATGCAGGGAGGTAAGACAACTCACTTCACCAGTGCAACATGGATTCTTATTAGGAAACTGGGAGGCAGCTTTGGTCTGTGGTGGCACAACTCCTTCATTTGCGCCTGTGTCTTCTGCAGTCAGCTGTATGTCTGGGTCTCTCAGGCTAGAACTGGGTGGTGGTTACTTACCTCACTCCTTATGACTGTACTCCTTGTCATATATTGTCAATAGGGAATAGTTAAATCCTGAGAAATTAAGACAATTTTGAATGATAGTAATTAGATATTTGTTCTAAGGCTCATAAGGATTGGATCCTGCCCTTGGGTTTCATGCAGGAGGTTTTAGACCATTCTCCTGCTGTCTTTTCTCTTTTCCCCAGAAAGCTATTTCCATGCCTGCAGCCCTGCTACAGTCAGGTAGTGATTAGAATATATTGTCATATCTTTTAGCTTTGTCTTTTTTCCATTGTTGTGTCACACAGCTCACCTGCCAACTTGTTTCTTGTTAATTCAACCCTTCTCATCTGCTTCTGTTTCTACACTTACTTGTGGGGAGATGAGGTGAGTGGGATTGAATAGGAGATAGCAGCGGTAGTTGAAGCAAGATGAAAATGAATGATATTTTCAAATCCTAAGCAGGGCTGCAGAGGCTAATAATTACATTAAAAAGGCCCTCTGCAGGTAGGTGCAAATAGGCTAGTCTAAACAAGTGCCACTATTTTAATGTGGGCTGTTCAAGACGATGTCATTACCTGACTAGACTGCCACCTTTCACCTCCAGCCATTGTGCTCTGTTAGATCTCACTAACAGGGAGAGTGAGGAACTTGTTTGCAGGGGATTTGTTGTCTCACGCTCAGAGGCAGCTGAGAGACTTGCCAAATGACAGGAAGACGCTTACATTCACAAGGTGTGATTGCCTAAGTGTTTGACTGTGTCTAATTAGTTTGCCTTTGCTGGTTGGTAGCTCCACAGTCAGAAGCAGATTGACTCTGCAGGCTTTAAGCAAAGAGGTCTGATTGGTGTTATTATCATTTGTTTATTTAACCCTCCCACTCGCCATGAAATATTCCCTACAGTATGGCCTTTTCCTCTGTCTTTAAAAAAGGCATTTTTATGGCACGTATGATGATGAATAGTGTTTTTGCCCATCATCTCTTCACGACTTCTAGCTATAATTAGATTTCTTTTCATTATCTTAGAACATGCATTAGTATTAACTTTCTGAGCTGTGAAATATGAGCAGTATCTGATTACCTTCAGAAGCAGGTGATGTTAGCTTATTTTTATCACAAATAACAGAGATTCTGCCTGCCTCTGGGTGTGAGTACCTGTTTGGCCAAATTTCTCTGGGGATAGAGAATCAAAATGCTCATCTTTTTTCCTTAGCGAGTAATTCCTATAATGAGAAGAGACTGAAAAATCCTTATAATAGGTAGCTTGCATTTACAATCAAGAAGGGTTCTTTGACTATGAGTGAGCACAAAAGCACCTTTTTCTCTCAATGCTGTTCTGTTTGGCTGTACCTTAGGGGTGGAATTCTACTGTGCAGGTTCTAGGGAATTCCCCATCCTACAACCTCCAGAATTATTGGACACAAGACACAATTCTCAACAAAACCTAAAAGGTCCAAAAGATGAATCCAAGGAGAGAAATAAGTTTTCTGTTTAGGGAATTCCTTTGCCTTCCTACTGGAGTGTACTTACAGGCAGGTTTTTAACTGTGCACAAAAAACCTGAGTTTGGAAGGGTTTGGTGTTTTTGGTGTTCCTCCCAAAGATAACACATCTTGATCTGAAGAGGAAGGAAAATGTCAATATCCAGAGTCTCTGTCTGATGTAGCCTTGGTTGACTTTTCCTAAGGTCTACTTTGTTTTGGTGCACTGAATGCTACAGCTTTGAGACATGCAAGACTCAAAGATACCAACATGTATCTCCTTGTTTGAAGGGCAGTTTATGTCTCTGGCTGTTCTGCTTGTTCCTTTCTGAATTCTCTTCATGATCCATAGTGAGGATTTCCATACTGCCTGGGAACTTCCTTTGGTTTGAGGACCTTTTTTAACTGTCAAATGGACTGTTTCCTTCAGCATTTCCTAAGGCGACCTATGTTATCCTCAGGACTATGTCAAAATACAAAGAGGGATTCCAAAGTACGTAATTGAAAGAAAAGGTCATTGATCTCTCAGTGAACGGATAATCAGATTGAAGAATCAGTTAAAACATAAGAGGGCACAGAGTAAGAAGTCTGTCTGGGATCCGTAGGCTACATTTCAGGGCAGCCCCTCTTTGGCTTATGCAGTCCTTTACCCTTGGGGAGTGCAGGATGCAAATGGAAACTGCATCTCCGAGGGGATGGTGTGTGATTCATCTGAGAGATGTCGTCACAGCTGTAGCCAGATGCTCTCAACTGGTTGTTGATCTGAGCAGTTCCAAACTGTGTTGCATAAAAGGTCAAGTAACTTACATACACTAATATTAGGGATCAATGTTTTAGAAAAACTCAGAATAGTCTTAAATGTTCATTTTAATCAGGAAGTTAAAGATTTTTTTTCCCTGTAAGCTGAACAAGTTCTCTTTCTTATAACCAGGCCTCCCCTCAGACTTCTGCCGGGCATATGCGTGTTCCAGCCGTCATTAAAATCTGAGTTTCAGGACTACTTTGCAGCAGTAGGGACCAGTTTTCATTTCTGGTCCAGGACCCCTCCTGAGCTTGCATGATATGGGGCAGGGGAGAGTAGAAAAGAAGCCAACCAGTCCTCAGTTTTGCTGTCTCTGTGGAATGGCTTTCAGCTAGCTCCTTCTGTGAGACAGAAATCATCAAGATGCCCCTTGAATTCCCATGCGATAACACGGCAAGTTGCTGGGTACCACTGGGCCAGACTTGACTAAACTTGTATAATTGTAGCATCACGTAGCTTATCCTAAGTCTTGAAAGGTTTCTCAATAGCAGAGGCTAAGATCTCTAAATCACTATTACAAGATAGCAGCAGAGGGAAAATATAACCTGTCGGGTTACCAGATTAAAAATAAAACAAACTGATATTTTCTAGAGCTTTTACTAATTGTCACTTCTCGGTAACGTTACACAAGTCCCATGTGCAAATGGACTCACCGACAAGTTTCTGTGTACATACCAGCACCCTGGCTCTACCAAACCCCCTTATCTTAGCTTCACTAATTTGCCATGTCAAATTAGTGTGATGAAACAAATTCTAATTACACTGAAAGATCACTTAGAGCATTAGCACTGCTGCTGCGGCCTGTTCTTGTGCTGTCTTATTTGCATACTAATCCAATGTGCCTAGGTAGATGACAAAATGAAATGTCTTCTAACATGTTTATGAGGTTTTCCTGGGGAAGGTGCTGACTCAGCCTTGACAGATGCTCCCATAGGCAGAGAGCTGCAAGGAGGAAATAGGAATCACATTGCTCAAGCTAAGGGAGGATGTTATTTTTCTCTTTTTGACTTTCCAGCTTGTTTGTTTGGTCCATTGGGAAAACAGAAATCATGTTTCCATTTTAAAAATAAGCCAAATAATGACATCAAGAATCAAGAAATATAACCATGAACCCTGTTTGATATTTTTGTAGCATCAAAACATGAAAAGCATAGGAAAAAAGTGAAGTTTAAAAGGTAAAATTAAAATGAATTCTTTAAACATGTCCTGTAAAAGAGCATTTGACCAGAATTCTTGGTGATAGGAGTTATGGAATTAGAACATGGGTTAATGTATTTGTAATCTCTTCCTTCTTTCTCGGTGTGTTTGATGAGTTTATGCTTATAAATTGAGAAGTTTGTTCTTTGCCTGACCAAGAATAGTGATCTGTAAGTATGCCTGGCTGCAGAATTAACCTGCATCTGCCTCCTCTAAATGTGCATTTACAAACACTGAGGAAGCTCAATGTATGGAAAAACCCCAAAACAGGACTCTCGGAATGTGATTTCCTGCTGGCATTATAACTTCTATTCCATTGGAAACACAAAGCCCATGTTAATAGGTTTTGCTTCACATTTTAAAGCCATGGGATTGAGATACAGAATCCTGAAAAGAAGGGAAAGGCACTGCCTTACGGTTTTTGTGGGGGCCTGCTCAAATAATTTTCCCACTTGTCTTTACATGTGAATGATTTCTTGCCCTTTTTTTTTTATCACAGCACCATGTACTGGCCTTCCTGGAGATCTTCCTGGGAGTTAGCAGGGCTATTCCTTGCTCTATTCCTAATTGCAAAGGGCAAATTCACAGGGAAGTCCTGGCTTAGAGGAGATCTTCAACTGCTATCCTTGTTCCACCAAGGTTCATGGCAGGGTTTGATGTTTCAGATGCAGGTTCAGTGTGGAGTACAGCTAAAATGGGTGGAGATTGCTGCATGTCTTGGTCACTGGGAAGCGTTGGAGATGAAATGAGCTGAGTAGGAAGTAAACATGCTTAATATCATGCATAGGCGCGTATTTGCTTAGTGTACTCTGCACAGGTTGCAGTGTGACCACTGAATAACCTCCACTTACAGTTTTTCCATATAAAAGTGTATTGGAATAGAAAGGCAAGAGCTGCTTATATTTGCACCAGCAGAGAAAACTTTATTAATTTGTGTATAAGCATGTCACATAACACAAAAAAAGGAAACTTCACAGTAGAAAAGTCATGGCATTTATTACCATTCAATAAAAAATACCAGAGTTATATTCACACACCAGAAAATTAACCCAGAGCAGCAGTGCTCTGGTTGAAGGACACCTTTACTATCATATTGCCACAGAGGACATTGGTCGTAGGTGAGTAGTTGAGTCTGCAGGTGACTGAGAGAGTTTTTGATGTGATTCTATAGTAGCTGTACAGATGACCTGTGTGTTGGATCACATGATATGCTGGCAAACTGGGACACATCAAATAGGAATTGTATTCTATTTTCATTCTAGTTTTTCACATTTTTCATGAAATGCTAATTTTGCTACAGATGCATTATTTATGAAACTCAAAGGCTTTCTTCCCCCCCTCAGTGCCAGAGGGATTTTACATGTGTAAGCCCCATTTAGTGTTAATGGCAGATACCAGTGTACGAGCTCCATTCACTGGGAGGAAAAGAGTCTAACACACCGAATTAATTAATACTGAATCACTTGCATAGATAATATTTCCTGTTCACTGGTGTTTAGTATTCTGGGTAAAAGTAAAGTCCTGCAAACAGACCTCAAGATTGCACATCTAGCTGAAATATATAATAGGAAAATTGAATTTAGTGTTTAAATGTACATTGTTTGCTTCCTTTTCCTTCAAGAACAGCATAGCTTGTATGATTCAATAGCTTACACCTCTTGGGTGGTTAGATTTTCACAGCAAAGCAGCAGATCAGATACGTCACCCTGTTGCTCTACAAGCAAGGTCCAGGGTCCATACCTGGGCTTTCAGTAAGCAGGAAGGAACAATCCCTCAGTATCAGAATCTCTCCACTGCCCTCAATAAGCATTGAAAATGGCTCTATGCCCTCATTGCTATTCTGAAGACCATAAAAATCCAGCTATTTTCATGAAAAGTATGGCTCTTCCTGCTATCAGCTTCTAAAGTAGTGATGTATATTACACTAAATACTGGTAACCTACAGAAGTGTTGTACTTTTATATTCAATCCTACAAGATCTTTCTCTCAAAGATTAAATCACAGCCTTGCTTTCTTTCCTTTAAAGCAGCTTCCCTGATATCCTCATATCTAGTTTTTCCTCTTTGTGAAGGGTAGATGCTATCCTAGTCAAAAGAGGGCTAGCTGAAGAGCTGTCACTGTAGCTACAGCACTATAGGTCAGGCAGAGAAAATGCTGGCTTCAAACACAGTGACAGAAGACAGCTCAGTTGTGGAACCAGGACAACATTCACCTTCCCTGTGCCCAGACTGTGTTCTTTGCAGAACACTGTAACAAGAGATGCACACCTGCCATATTAGGGGTAAAGAAAATCATGCAGTATCTACTAAGGTGTGAAAGTGGGTACATGAGGATCTCATTTCCACCCCTAAAGTGGATGATGAAGAAAAAGAAGTGCAAGGTGTTCAAGTTTCTTACATTAAAAGCATTATGTGCTGCTTTCCAAGGCGCTGTGTCCCAGGATATTAAATAGGGGCTTGTGTAAGAAGAGCAAATTGAAATCTTTTTGAACTTTACTTAAAGTTTGGGCTACTGTGGAACTTCTTGGCTCAGTCTTCTCTCTCAGTAGATTTACAATATCAGAGTTATGCTGTAATTGGTACCACACTGACACATAATGTAAAGTGTTACCTACATTTAAAACTTGAAAATAGTATTTGAATTCCATATTCACAGGTAATAAGAGTTCATCTTCATGGTGGGGAAAATGAGTTTCAGAATGACAGCTCCTAACCTGTTTTTTTTTTCTTTCCAGTTCAGTTCAAATGGTTTCCTCAATATGGGGATTATTCTGCAGTCCTTATTCAGGCAAAATCCTCCCTGAAATCTTGGATATCAACACAATGATAGCCATTGAGAAAGGTTTATTGTTATAAATGTATCTTTATCTTTTAGTCTCCATGTTTCCAATGCAGTCTTTATCAAAAATGCTGCAATAGTCCATGCTAATACCAGCAGCATTATGCTATGTCTGTAATTCCATGTAAAACATTGAATTTAAAGATAGCAATAATTGGCATTTTGACCTTCTCCTTCCCAAGGATTGCAAAGCACTTCCAAAAGGTAAATTTATTAATTCTCACAACAGCAAATATCTGTCAAGGCAAGTATGTCTGGACAAGATCCAAAGCCCCTTTGGAGAACGCTTTGTTATAGTACCATTGTGCCTGAGAAAAAAACCTACACATTCTAATTTCTTTAGTGGATTTCCAACAGAAAGTTCCATAACCCCCTGAAAAAGAGAGTCATTTTTTTTTTCAGCCAGCTCTTCTCTTTACCCTTAGGTCATGTTATCTCTGAGCAATACGGTAAATCACAGGAATTTGCTTTTGCAGCGTCTTGAATTGACATTTAAATTATTCTCCTGATTCAGATCTTCTGACAATCTGGCAATAAGGTTGACAGTTGAATCCAAATTTGCTTATTCTGTGGCATTTGTGACAATCCCTGTGTGAGTTCTGCTCTTTTAAAGACCAGATTTCCTCATGATCTTAGTCTGGCAGCCTCTATGGTGGGGATCTGTTTCAAGCTGGAGAAAGCTCCCAGCAGTGGGCAATCTTTCCACTGTGCCTGCTGTGAAGCCTGGGAAGAAAACCACATATATTCACTCATGCTTTGTTCTTTTCTTAGAAACAAGTATCTAACAATGATGAACCACAATCTGATGCCTGTGGACAAAGAGGGAAGGGAGAGACAGCTCTGACCATCTTTGTGCTAGAGAAGTGGGAAAGCATCAGCTTAACCTGCAACTTCACAGGTTACATGGCCTCAGATGATGTGAAAAGTCTATTGTTGGGCAGGAGCAGAGATGAGTACACTCCTTTCCTTCCTTTCCCTTGAGAGTTACCATTGCGGGCAGCTGGCAAGCAGCTGAGCTGTGTCCCTTCACAATTAGTCCATCAGGCACCGTATCTCACAATCTCACTACCTTTGCATGAGTGAGTGGTTAATGAATGAATGGTTTGTTTGTTTTTTTTTTACAGAGTGATTCAAAGCTGTAGTATAATCACTTAGATAAGATTAAGATCCTGTTTGACATTTTAATAAGAGTAAAACAAGCATTTGCTTGCTAGGACGTGATCAGGAAATACTGAGGTTGCAGATAAATCAATACATAATATAAGTAGTTCTTTAGAAACTTTAGAAAATGTTACTGGAATTTGAAATGCCACATACTTTATGTCTATGATTTGTCTTTGGCTGGTATATTGCAAGGTTTTCTGTTTCCGTATGTTAAAGAAAGGCAAGAGAAGGTAAAAAGACATACAAAGAGCTAAGAGACACTGTCTGCATATGTTATTGCTGTGGCAGCATTGTGCCTTTCACATGTTAAGCACCAAATGAAGCAACAGCTAACCAGGAAAAGGTATCCTACTCCTGGTTTGAGTGTTGCAATCTAGACTACTGCTGTATAGCAAATGATTGTGTGTTTTTCACAAACTGTATTGGTGCCAAACACAAGTTAGATGTAGCTGAAAAAGAATGCTTTATTTAAATTCACAGTAGTCAAACGTTGACACTGGGCATCAAAAATTGCATTTAAAAGTTGCATAGAGTTGTTTTTGTGGTCACTGAACTTCTGTACTTCTCAGATTCAGTGCCTACCTCTCTCCTACCAGTGATCATTGGCTCATAACAAGGAAGAGCCTGGAGTGCAAATTATAGAGTTCAGCTTAGAAATGGTAGCTTCAATTAAATAATACTGCATATATCAGGATGAGGAGGGTGTGGATGTGCCATCAGAAATTTACTGCTTGTTCTTATGCGCATATTATTTTCTAAGGATACTAATAATGTGAACCTTTGACTTTCGTTGCTAATTGTGGATGGTTAAGTAACTTAATGGTTTCCAAAAGCACTGAAAGGCCTGTGTGTGTGTCCACTATCAAGCCAGGTGATTTCATCAATCTAAATGCCTGAATCTCCTTTCTTTTCAGAGCCTGTCATAATGAACAACTCAAATAGTATCAGGCAGATATGAATTTGTGGAGGAACGTAGGAGATGGCAGAAGAATAACACCTCCCTATCTTGTAATTTTTAAAGCAGGATGGAGCCAGGTATACTGTAATGAGTGATTTTTAACTAGATCCTCCATCCATGAATGTCCATATGTGAAAGGGCAATTGGTTTCAAAGCACAGCAGCACATTTATTAGATGTTATATACAAAAGCCATGGGAAAGCACTTGCTTAGGCTGTCTCAATACCCCATATCACATTTGTGTCTGTGGGAAGAGAAGTAAGAGTAAAGATGAGTAATCATTTGAGTTAAACAGGGACACAGCTGTATTTCTAATGTGATCCAGGCCTTCGAATGGCCAACTTCTTTCAGCCTGCCTTAGAGGAGCTGTGAACATCTCATTCAGGCATGTGCACATATATACAGCAGCTGTCAGTGCTGATGGCTTTGAAGTATTTTGCAGTCAACTGTTGGCGCTGGTGGCTCCATGCCAAATCATGATGTGATTCTGATCCTGAGAAATTTTCATGCAAGACTGGGGACAGAGGTCATGGGTTGAATGTAATGGGCTGACATGTATTAAAAACGATTAATGAGCCTGGGCACAAATTAATTGTGTTCTTATCAGATAATCAGCAGATCTTGCTAACACTTTCAGTTTTATGAAAGAATAGGTGTTGGGGTCTCTCATGGGCAGCTATAAGGAAACAGAGTATTTATTGTTATTTCATGATATAAAATGTAAATTTTGTCTGGCATAAAATCTTATCAAGGGGTTATTCCAGCTCAGGGCAAGGCTGTTTTTCCAAGTTCCACATTAACAGGGAAAGGAGCTGCAAGAACTCTCTAGCTTTATTATAGTGTCAGGAAGAAAACCAGAGTAGTGCAGAAATAAGACAAAATTTGTTGTTTGCAACTGTGATCTGAGAACAGTGAAGCAGCATAGGGGTAGTGGTGGGTTACAAAAGATGCTGCCAAGAAAATCATGTTATGACTCACAAACTAGAAAAGATTTAGTATTTTCACTCAGTTAAATGCTGCTAAAATGTGAATCCAAAGAGGGATTCTGTTCTACAGGGTAGTTTCCTTTTAACCAACAATCAGAAATTCTTCCCCAAAATCCAGCCATTTCTTCCAAACATTTTTCACTGTCCTGAGGAATCTGAAATCGTAAAGGGGCTCAGGAAATGTATGTGCATTTGTCATGCCTGTCCCATTGCTTTTTGTCATGTGTGGGTTGTTTGGGGGCTTTTTAATGAGTTATATACTAGAGTATTCAGGTTGCTGACTTAAGCAGTTACAAGTCAGGAGATAATAGAAGCAGCAGGTTATTGTGTTTAAAAATCGTTTCAAAGAGCCCGCAAGTAGACAATTAATGGATAGAAAATGGATGAGGGCATTTCTTCCCTTTTCAGTGCCATTTCTATGGGAACAGCCCATAGCCTGGGATGAGTGGGTTCAAGTTCTTGTGTCAGACTGGATAAACCTGAGTGAGTTTCAGCATGGTCCATGAGGTTAGTTTGGGTTTACTGAATCAGATGAGAAAATTTTGGCAGCAATTGGTATGTTTTTCAGATCTGTATGCAGCTATCTGTGGGAAGTGTTTCATCAAGTCTTCCAAATTGAAGCTATTTACAAACCAAAGCTGTTACAAACCAAAGCTGAATGTTCTAACAACATAAATGACAGTGGCAACAAGCAAAGACATACAAAGATAGATATGCACAGTAGAAAAATAGCTACTAATATAAGTGAGTTAAAAGCCAGGCCTCAACAGACACCTTCAGGGGCACGAGTCCACCATAAATTTTGGAGTAATCCAATGAGAAAAGAACCAGGCCAATCCCAATTCTTTCTATGGGAATATTCTCAGGTATGTCAAGAGCACCTGCAAGAGAAAAATATAAATAGCGTTCACAGTAAAACTTGGGAAGAGAGTGGGCATAGTTGTCCTTATTTTATATCTAAACTTAAGTCAATTGTCAAGTAAAAAGCTGTTTTTTTCTCTATGTGAATTTTCTCAGAGAAGAGGCAATCCTTTGCTGAAAGAAATCTCATATGCTTGAGCTTCAGCATCACCTGACTGAAGTGAATGAAGGTACTTACACCTCTTTACCTGACAGATCAATGATGTTAGGATACTCAGGGTTCAATGCCAAAAATTGCTTGGTGCATCTGTACTAAAATACATGAATAAAAGCTTGAATTGTGACACGGTGCAACTATCATTTAACCAAATACTCCCTAAAAGATATGGAGCTTCCTCTTCTCCTTCTTTGAGCTTTAGAAGTAAGTTATACCTCTGCGGTTTCTTAACCTAGTGGGTGGGATTTGGAGGGACTCATCCTATGTTTGGGAGTTATTATTTATCACCATTGTTCTGGAGTCTTAGGTAAAAGGTGTAATAAGATGGCAAGTCATAGGGTGATTCCTTCCTCTCAGAGCCTGGCATAATGAACAACTCGTACAGTATCAGGCAGATGCGTATTTGTGGAGGAACATAGGAGACGGCAGGAAAAGGAGTGAATAAAAAAACAAGAGCAGGGTAAATGGAGTATTAGTTGACCAGTGAAACACCTATGGCACAGACTGCTTTCTTTTTTTTTTTCCCAATCATTCTCATTTCTCTTTTCTACCTGCAGAAATTCACTAACTAGAATGAGAACACAAAGCCTGTATGGCAAATATAAATCGACACAGTGCCACTGGAGCCAATAAAGCCTGGCTGGTTTACACTGGTTGAGGAACTGGCTCATTTTGTTGCAGTTCTCATTGTATAAAGAAGCAAGCCATGATTTAAATATAATGAGAATTTCAGTTGTAATGAGCCCTTGTTTTTACAAGATATGTAGTACAGTGCATGGAAGTATTTTACCAGCCTACCAGCCTACCTTCCCTTCAGGAAAATGATACTATAAGGGTTTGATATGGTCAGTAAGTTTGGGGTTTTGTTCTGTAACATTGCCTACTTCGGGGTTTTATAACGTTCACAGCAATGCTTTGAATTTTTATTCATCACTATGTGTAAGACCATAGCTTTTTACTGCTGCTTGTTAGTGTACATTTTGGACAATGTTAACATCATCTCAGATATTCAGTACAAGTGAGGAACTTGGTTTAAGTCCTTAGGAGAAGCTAAAAAGACTATTAGCAAGCCGAGTCCATAAAAAACATCTGTTCCAGTCATGCTGCTGATTTTTTATTAGTCCTTCAAATCCATAGAAAAGATCTCTAGAGCAAGAAAAATGCTCTAGTGTGGAGTGCAATTTCCAATTTCTTAGCTAACCTGATTTTGTTGATTCATACATATGCATGATTCTGTACCGTTCCTGAATACAAACAAAAAAACCAACCCCTTTTGGGTTGTACTTTATTTATTTTCCTTGAAATGCCCTTGAAATTTCATTTGCTCAGTGAAACCAAACAAATAATTGCATACTAAAAGGAAAATGAAGAGTAGCAAGCTAAATAATTTGTAACATCAAATATTCGTCTTGCTGTGGTTAACGTTCACAGTGAGGGGAAACAGGCAGCAATAAACAGCCCAATGTATCTTAAATGCAATAACTAATATCAATGTCAAATGCATGAAGTGAAAATACCTTAGGATATGCTTTCACAGTTCTGCTCTATCGCTGCTAAATGGAATATGCTATATAACTATAATAGCAGTCATACTTGTCATATTTCTCCTGATCTCTAAGGAAAAATACCCATGGAGCCGTTATGTGGCTTACATCTTTTTCTAGTCAAAGTTGCATTTTTATGGGGGTCTTTATGGTGGTTTTTAAAAGTTTACATTCTGAAAGCAAATTTATCATAATTTGTATATCATACAGCCTATACCAAGTCACACTCCTGATAATTAGGGACATGCCAGTGCTCTGTTTTGCACATTACTGCTAGCTAGCTGTATAGTAAATAAGAAAAGATTACTTCTGATTTGGGCCCTGTAATGCTCATCTGTATGAAAAAAGGCAAATAAGCAAGTTCTTTTAACCAGGACTTTTGACAATGACCCCATTAACCACACTGAACAAGAGTTATCATTGGTGTAACTCAAACAATACCAGTGGAGTAATAGCAAGGATTGAATTTGACCCATTTTGACTAAAATTTGCACTCATTTCCCTTAACACCCCAGGCAGAGACTTCATATGGCGATGAACACTTTTCACCATGTTTCAAGTGTGAAATGTTGCTGAATGTAAAGTTTGTAAATTAAAATGGGCATTTTGGAGTCAGTAGTTGTCAGTAAGTATCCTGCTGAGACAATGGTATTGTTTGTGATTTCAGCACTTGTGTGGAAACACACGGCCAAAGGAGACTGTAAGTCAGATCCTTTTCTGCTGGAGATGTCTTCTCTTGGGGGGAGAATCATAGAAGCAAAGAATGGTTCGGGTTTGAAAGGACCTTAATAACACCTAGTTCTAACCCCCCTGCCATGAGCAGGGACAGCTCACACAGACCATGCTGTTGAAGACTGGGTCTTTGGGTGATGTTGCTACAGACTGTGCATTGCCATACTGTGGTCCCAAGGAACATTCTGAGCAGGTTTATAGCATTCTGATTTCATCACAGCATGCTTTCCCTTGACCCCTGTTTTGGTTTTAGTTCTGAAATACCAGCTCCTGCTTTTTACCCTTTCTTACACTGTGATGGTGATATCTGCTCTGTTACAAGGTGAAGAATTTCCTTTTTGGACAATGCGGTTTAATTCAAGGGAGGAGGTCCTGATAGGCAGCGAACATCTTGACTTCATCATTTTCCTTCTTTCAAAAAGGTGTACCAGGCATGGGTCAGAATTTATCTGTGAAACATAGAGATTGACTCAATTAGTGGGATATTCTAAATAATGGTGGGGGATAAAGTGATATCTATTTGTCAATAGACAGGAAGGTCAGTAAAATACTCTTCCAGAAAAAAATTCTTCATGTTCTGTCCTGTTGGAACTGACGGAAGGAAGCTTTGGTGAACATTTCTATTGGCTGCTTCTGTTGTGGGGCTATTTTGGAAGGTAGCTGGGAAGGGAGGTCACAAGGACTACATCAGGAGTGTTTTAGGCTAGCGAAAGGTCTGAGAGAAAACCAAGAGCTTTGGATAGCTTTCTTTGTCTTCTTGGCAAGGTGAGGTTGGCAAAGCACATGACAAACCATTCTAGTCAACTTTGCAATTGGGTGTTTCTATGTTTTTCCCCCTGCCCCAGCCCTCTAGTCCGTGTAAGCCTCCTGCACATCTTGACACTAGAGAAGGGTATATAAAGAGAACTCTGGGGAACAATGTAATAATACACTGGTAATACAATTTCTTCAGCTGAGGCTACCTGTTTATGCCTCATGGAAGTGTATGCTCCTTTTTCTACACAGTGCTACCATTCCTGTGTGATGTAGTTCAAAATAACATTTTTTTATATCTGTCTAAATTGTACACAATAGTCCCAACTGTTTCTCCTCCTGGAAGTCTGTGAGCTGCTTTCTGGCTGTGGTGTCAGCCTATGGAGTCCTTACATAGAGCGTGGAAGCATCTGGAGAAATCACCTTTTCATAATGTAGCAGCAATAAGTCATCATTTGTTCCACTTATATCAGATTTGCTCTGCAAATCTGATGGGAAGATTTCTCCCCAGGGATCTCATCTTGCTTGGTCACTGAAGACCATGAGAACCACACAAATCGGGTGAGCACAGTTTGACCCTTGGTAATTAAGATCACTTACCTTAATATGTTTGCTAGTTTGAACAGAACCAAGCACAATGACTTAGGACATTTACAGGGTTGATTTACTTCATGCATGAAATACTGGAAGACAATATGAAACAACCTGTTAACAATGATTCTGGTTTTGAGCCCATTCCATTTCTTTATTAACAAATTATTGTTTTCTTTCTAAGGTGCTCTTTGAGAAGCAGACACAGCAGACAGGGAGAGATGAGTTGGTAAGCTAATATCAGCTTTGGAAAACTTCAGTGAAGAGACCATGTTGCACCACCAACATCATTACACTTGGGTCCTACATAAATGAAGCTGTATCCAGAACAGTAACCAATCCTTAGTGCCTAAAAATGAATGCCAAGTTCAGGAGAAGCTAATATATATGTCAACCTGAACTTGAAATTCTTGTGAAAAAGACTTGGCCTCAGAGCTTTGGAAAATAAATATTTTTGCCACGTGGCAATGGTTGTGAAGTAAATATGTCCCGCTGCTCTGATCTTACATCCTGTCACATTAATGTTTCAGAGCACTCAATATAAATATTAAAACTAATAGCTTCGCTCTTCAGCTATTACTCCATCATTCCCTGAAATCATCATAAAACATTCAAAGCCTTTTAGAACATTTACACACTTGAATCTGATGGTGGGGAAAGGAGACTTAACAGAGCACAGCTTGCAAGCTTAAATAATAGTGGAAAGCTGTTTATGGAGTATGCTTTATTTATTCATCATTTCAAGTAAAGTTTCATTTTTGATGGAGAGGAAAAAATCAAAGTCTAGCTGTCAAGGGAGAAGGCTGAAGTATTGCTTTTCTATACTGTGGACTTGTGTACAGAAATATGGAATAAAAAAGAAGTTAAAAAAATAAAGCAGAGTCCATGAGAATCTCAGTCCAAGGTCAATCAATCTTAGGACTGTGGGTACGTAAACAGCTAATGGATTGTAAAGACACATAGCAGTGTTATGAATTTTTAATGAGCAACTCTTCAGCACAGACCCCTATAAATCAATGATGACTTATTGGCTGGATCAATTATGCAAACGTTAAAACATTTAATGACAGGTAATGAACAAGTCTCTGGAGCCCACCAGTCAACAGTGTTTTGCAGTTGTAGTTACAACTACTTAAGTGAAAAGTCTTCAGGAAGCCTTTCCTTGGCAGTGATTTAAAGCTAAACTTTAAGGCGGTGCTAAAGTAAAAGAGCATGGTTGTGTTTCTCTTTGTATATAACCTTTAACAGGTTGGCAAGTGGGCATAGTTGTTAACGTGCTTGTAGGCATGTATATTATTTTTTTAACCAATGGTATGTTGTAGCCTTGTGAAGCCTGCTTTCCCAAACCTTATTCTGCAGATTTACTGCAAGTTATGTAGATACAAATGGTGTAATTTTCAAAGGAAAAAAAGGTTTGGGTTTGTGTTAGCAGGCTAAAGAGTTCTTTCTTATAATGCTTTATGTTGAAAGTTAAGAAAAATGTCAGAAATAAAGATTAAATGAGGGGGAATGATAGGCTTTATTACAATTAGTCCGTACAAAAGAAGGACTGAAAGATGAGTGTAGGCTGAACAATATGAGAGAAGTCTTATGGAATAACTGGTGGCATTATGGTGGTTTAATTGCCTCTTAAAATTATTATCCAATGAAAGATGAAGGATTTTTTTTGTGGATTTTTGAATTTAATAGTTCTTTTAAATTTTAAACATTAACCTTTCTAAAGGTGATAATTCTGCAGATTACAGGTAAGTCATAAATTAAACATACCATTCAAGAACAGAAACAGGCTTATAAGCCCCTGATCTGAATGCCACATTTCTCTGTTAACTTAGATTAAGCTTTACTTGGATTGAGTGAGGCCTGCTGGCAGAATCAGTGAATTGAGCCTCCTTATTGCCATTTGCTTTACTTTGCCAAAGCCAACAAATATAAATGGAAGCTTGGAAAAGTGTTTAATTTTTGGTCTGAAGAATCAAAGTTTAAGTGTTTTGTACAAGTGGTAGAATTATTGTATAATGAGAAAAATAAAGTTATTCTCAGCTGTATTCTTCACAAGGAAACTGGACAGAGAGCATCCTAGTATCTTATGACAATGTATTCTAGCTCTTTAAACTCACCAGTAAGGTCCTACCTCTTTCCCGTTTGCTGCTAGCAGCAATTCATGAGAGCTCCTGCAGTACCACTAGTCCAGCACCTTTCGCTTGGGCTGAATAGCACCTTGCTCTGAAAGTTGCTCTGGCAATTGCAAGTGAGGTTTGATGTGAATAAGTGCATACTAGACCCAGTAAGAAGAGTATGTTTGGGTTTTTTTCATGCCGTGCTTGAGGTTTGGGATGAGGCATACAAGGGAAATGCAGTCATGAGATATAGTAAATAAACCAAAGAGTCATCCAGGAATCTGTAGTAGTTCAAAACAATTGCTGTTTTATAAATAGCAGGAAATATTGGTACAGCTCTGCAGACTTATGGTGAAATGAGCAGTGCCCCAAATGTTGACTATCACTTCCTTTTCCAAGTGGAAAATGGAGAAATTGCTCCTCCTGGTTAGAACTACTCAGTAACTCTCAGTAGAGCTACTGGGAAGGATGCTTGGCTGGCCAAGCTTTTATTCTGGCATCCTGCATGCTGGCAAAACAGGCCATTTAAAAAATAGCAGATGTCTTGATATTCATGCTCTTGTTTCTATAGACTTTTCAGCTTCTTATTGAGACTGACATTATGCTCCTGTCATTATTATAAGTGTTACAAGTTATATCAGTATCTCCAGCAGCTTAAACATACCCTGTGTGGAAGTTCTCCATTTTTATCTGTCATAACTATCAGTCGGTCTCCATATTTAGGGTCTCTTGTTGGGTGTAAGCATCATTTGTACCTGCACTGCAAGTGTGATGCCAGCCGACACTAGAGGGAAAGGATTTAAAAGTTACTACCAATGAAACTGAGGGCAGTTCATGTGTATTTCAAGGATGAGCTTATTGCAGAGGAGTGATGCATCTTTTAAATGTAGATACCTTGGCTGGATGGCCTTTTTAGGAGCATGCTCAATAGACAGAAGTAAGAAGTAGACAAGTGAGATGCTTGCTGCTGAAAGGAGTAAATACCCATTCCTACCTCTTTCTTGCTGTGTCCAAGAGAAGGAAGATACCCTTTTGATGCTATTTTGCTTAATCGGTTACTGCATGTGACAAAGCAGTGGACACAGCTTGACTGGTGGGTTTCTGTAAAGACCTTAGAGTCAATACTGAGGGTTTGGGGGGTTATTACTTCTCAAATTAGAGCCACCGCTTTAAAGGAAGATCTGCAGCAGGTGGTGGAAAAAGCAAAAACACTGTTAACACGATGCGTTGATCCTTTTGGTTGCTTTCATTTGACTTTGCCTGGTACATCTTCTGAGTTTTTATCAGGCCTTTTTATATTGTTTTCTTCCTGATTGACACTCTCAGGTTATTCTAAAACCTTGGATCAAGTAAGGGAGCTAAGATGTAGTAAGCGGGTTCTTTCATGTTGGAAATTCATTGTCAGATTTGCTACATAAAACAACCCCTCATTTCACAGAAAAAAATAACACCATCTCTTTCAACATCTTGTTTTAGGTTTCTTAGTGTATTTCCTAAAAGACTGATGGACAAGATAATTTGACTGACACCAACCTAGTTTTTCCTGACATCCCTTGCACACACAGAATCTGACAGCTCCCTTCCAACCATCTCTATGTCTCTGAAGTTCCAGTAAGTGCTTCTTCTGGGCCAATCTGTTCTGTGTGTTGCACCAGTGGTGGTCAAAACCATGGAGCTGGCATGCCCTGCCTGAAAGGGTGAATTTTATCTTGTGTAATCTAGCCATGACCGAATTACTAGAAGTGAGCTGCACAGAAGTCTGTGGATCACACATCTGTAATTGTCGTATGTCTGTATGCTAACTGCAGAGATGTTTTCTATTTGACTATGTAATAAAATTACCAAAATGCCTTAGTTTTATATTTGTGCACTTTTGAGATTCTCTGTCTCCACTATGGGCTGATGATAGGACAAGAGGAAAAGGCCTCAAGTTGCTCCAGGGGAGTTTCAGATTGAACATTATGAAAAATGCCTTCACCAGAAGGGTGATCAGGCTGCCCAGGTGTCATGGGTTCAGCAGCAGCAGTCATTTTCTTTAAGCAGTAGCTGGTGAGCACTGTGTTTTGGATTTTTGGCTTAGGAACAGTGCTGATAACACCAGTGTTT
>JASSUY010004093.1:9349-25188 GCA_032466535.1 Forpus xanthops
ATGAAATAAAAAAAAAAAAAAAAAAGCCAAAATAAAAACAAACCCCCAAAAAGGGCACAAAATCCCAGCACATTTGACAATGAGTCCATGAGAAGCAAAACTAAAGAAATAATAGTATAAAATCTTTGCCAGGTAATAATGTATTTCACAAAGCTCCCATTAATGGAAGGAAGAATTAATAAATTTCTTCCCTCTTCTCTCCCTTCTCTTTGTCTGACAAGGAGTTCATAGATGCTTTTATTCCTATTTTCTCCCTTGTGACACTATGGTGTGCAATCATAGAATCATAGATTAATTTGGGTTGAAAGGACCCTTCAGAGGTCATCTATCCTAAGGCCCTTGAAAGAGCAGGGTCATCTTCAGCTAGATCTGATTGCTGAGAACCACATCTAGACTGGTCTTGAATGACTGCAGGGATGGCACACCTACTACCTGTCCGGGCAACCTGCTCCAGTGTTTCATTGCTGTCATTGTAAAATATTTCTTATTCACATCCAGCTTAAATCTCCCTTCTTTTAGTTTGAAACTATTACCCCTCATCTTATCACAACAGGCCCTGCTAAAAAGGTTCAATCCATTTTTCTCATAGGCCCCTTTTAAGTACTAAATAGTCACAATAAGGTGTCTCCACAGTCCCCTTTTATTCAGGCAGAGCACCCCTAACTCTCTCAGCCTTTCCTCATAGGAGAGCTGCTCCATTCTTCTGATCATTTTTGTGACCCTCCTCTGGACCATATCTTCCCCATACTGAGGGCTGCAGAGCTAGATGCAGTACTCCAGGTGAGATCTCACAAGAGTAGAGGAGCAGAATCACCTCCTTCAACCTGCTGGCCATGCTTTTTTGGATACAGCCCTGGATACAATTGTCTCCCAAGTCTTACTGGGTTAGAATTAGGGCAACTGGAAAATGACTTATTCATCACATAATTTCATATATCCTATTTTGCTGCTTCCTCTTCAGTCTCTCTGGGCTGCCTGTATAACCAATGGGAGTAAAAGAGTTCCTTGAGAGGATGCTTCTGTGCAGAAACCCAGCAGAATGCTCTGAATCTCTCTGGAGAATCGTGTCTATCCATTTCTGAAGACTCAGAAAACTAAACTGCTTCTCATATAACACACTAGTACCTTATCTTGAATATATAATATGAATAATATATTATTGTATATGAAATATGTATTATTATGTTAATCTATATATTTGTGTTATTCTATAATATGAAGATTCCCATATCATAAGAAGCCTCACTTCAACATATGCATCAAAACCTGATTCTTACCTGAGATAACTAAGTTGAATTTCATAGCAGTTGAAGAACTACAGTGCAGTATTGATACAAAGGAGTCGGCAAAATATTTTTGCCCTTTTCTAGATACTAATTACCCTGCTAATTTAACAAATAGCAGTGAAATTTTTTTCACCCTGCTGTTTTTAATAAATATTCCAGGGTTCTGGAGTGATTGACAAATTTTAGATGATTACACGCTCATATTTCATACATACTATCTAGTGTTCTTTATGTCTATGTTCTGTTTAGACAGTTACTGAGATCTAGATCTTGGTGCTACTTGATAACAGAAAAAAAGAGCTACATGCAGTAAAAGATAATGTAAGATCATGAACTGTGCGCATTTTGACAATAATTCTGCCAGATATTATTAAAAGATCTGACACGAAAACACTATATATTTTCTTTAAATCCTGAGCATATCTAATCAAGTGACTTGAAAGCTTGACAATAAAGCTCTTTAAAAAGAACACAGACATATTTCACCAAACCTAAAAATATTTAAAAAAATATGGCGTTTGAAACACAGCTGTTCTAGAGGCCAACACCTCCCAGTACTCCCAGGACAAATGTGTCCAATGTGGCTTTTTGCAAGATTATCACCAGAAACCCATCATAAATTTCATTATGGATCGAAAACAGTTAAGTCACTCAATTATTTTTGTGGCTGTTTAGGCTATTCTATAAACATTGCCCTGAGTAAAAGCTGGCAAAGCCAAAGGAAATGGTGATTCAGAGCTGTGATTCCACAGATTACTGAATTTTCTCACCTTGTTGGGTTTGTATTTTTTCACACTTCAGAGATATGTGGCGGGCATTTGCAACAACACCAAAATTACAAAAAATTTACCAGGATCACTCAAAACTGAGCTGATAACTGAAGAGCATAAATAAGAAGCCAGGAAAATTACAAATGATGAGGAAAGAACAAAAAGGTTGTTGGAAAGGGGCCCGTATTTGTTCAGCATGGAATGCATACTTCTTTGTAATTGTATTTAATTACTGTATTCTTATGAGATTTCATTTTAGCCCAGAGTAGAACTGAATTTTGGAAGGCATTTGGATATGGAAAAGAATACAATTGAAAGCCAGAGCCCTAGCAGGCTGCAAGCATGCAGGATTAGGCCTATTATAAATAGTTTAAGAGAAAGCATTTGGGATTTCGTCCAGCAAAACAATGTTCTACATGCTAAACTGTTAATGCTTTATACCATGTTCATACCTTCCTGCAATTACTGCTTCACTCAGATCAGGGGAAGTAAAAACTTAGGATCATGCACATGTTTAAATTATTTGCTGGATCAAAGATAGTGAGTACTTTAGACCATCTCCAAAGTTTGACTTAGAATTGAGTAGTCCAATGGAAGGCAGAGCCACATGCGTACTGAATTCCTCATTTGGCTGGTGCTATGACGTGGTACTCCTTTCAAGAATGAGATAAGAGTGCAAGCAGAAAAAGGAAAAGAAAAAAAAAAAAAGAAAGAAAAGGCAACAAGTGTACTCTACTTGGCAATGTCTGATTTCTCACACTGTAATCATAAGTCCTAAAAATGAAAGTTCAGCTCCCAGGTGCAACCCTTTGGGAACCACTTTATATGCAGCCTGGGAGAACTGACTTCTCATGACCTCAAATTTTAGTTCTGTCCCCTACATCTTTTAGACAATTCTCCTACTACTTGTTCTCTTAATAGCCAGGATGATGGGGTTTCTATTACTAAGCCACATGTTATACAGCGGAACAGACTTATCAGTACAGTGGTTAAGAACAGTCACCATTGATGTGTTAGTGTCTGAATTTTTATGTTCCCAACTTAAGATTCCTCAGGACTTCTGATTGGCAGTAACTACTTCTCCAAGATCAGGCTCACTGAACATTTCTTTACACCTTCTCAAAGACAAAGAACTTTTGTAGGCAACAAAATAGCTCTAAGACAATAGCTAAAAGCATGAAATGACTGTGTATTCATTGCCAAAAGAGGCTTCTTTTTTTTTTTTTTTGATGAAGAGAAGAAATTGAAGCAATTTCTGCTACAAATATTTTCATTACATTTACCACTGACCTGTTAACTCATCCTTCTATAAAATAGCTAGACAGACAAACTGCATCTGATGTGCTCAATATCAACTCAGAATAGCAATGGCTGCTTAAACGACATTTTTATGTTTATTGAATACAAAATGTGCTTGTATACTGCGCAAAAGATTGGTGTAGAAAGATTTGTAACTGCATCCTGAGATTATAACAATTGGCTTCCTTTCTATCAGGATGACTACAACATACACATCTGGATCCATACACCAGTAGATGAAACTTTCACAGCAAGGTTGGGTTGCATGTTAGATCCTGCTAAAGAGACTGGCACAGCTGGCTCCCAGGGCTCAGCAGCTAACACAACACACACAAATCCCTTGGATAATAGGTCCAAGGGAAATCTGCATGCCATGCATAGAGTCTAGCCCTGAGTACATTGTCATCATGGATCCTGCAAATCTAAAGATGTTTTGCACAGCATTAAAAGTGAATCTGAGGATTCATGAAATTACGAAAACCTCCTCAACAGGTCTTACAGGGAAAAGCTTTTCCTCTAAACATAATGTGTTTGATACCCACCTTAGAATGAGATGAATCTCTGTTGCATTCTCAACTTCAGGAACATGGAAAATAGTTTAAGGGAAGGAATGAGTACTCATGTGGCCAAAAGTCTGGTAATATCATTTCTATCTGTAATACTGATATATTGGTTAAATTCACACTGTCATCTGAATGCAAAATGCTGGAAATGAGTAAGCAGGCAAATTTTAGAGCCATATGGCCCTAGGACTGAAAGAAACATGAGAAACCAATCTCAGTTTTACTTCTTTAACCCCTTATTGGGATTGAAATTTGATAGCTAAATAGCTGTAAATCACCCTAAGCGCATTGCAAAGCATCAAGACCAGACTGCCATAATCAGGCAGATTATTTGGGGCTTCATAGAACTTTATAGTTATTCTTTTTTTTTACTTTTTGATTTTTTTGCTATTAGATTACTCTTCGGATAATCCTGATAGTAAAATTGGAATTCTGTTTTCTGCCAAGTTTTTGGGCTTGTTCAGCCTACTTCCATCCTATACCTGCACTTAATTTTTTGCCTTACTACTACTGTGAAAATAGCTGGACCTGACTGTCACCCCCTTTGCACAACTGCTTATGCTCAGGACACTTGGGAAAGTAAGACAACACAAATATTTTCCTATTACTCTTTCTATCCTTTACCTGTTTTGTGATGTAGCTAGTAATTTATGAGTACTGGTAATGACTTCAGCTCCAGAACAAGTTACCCAACTGCATGTATATATGTGCTAGTGATAAATACAGTGACCTGTGTGTCCAAGCTTCAGTCAAGGCAGACTTGGGGAAGGCTGAAGTTCCCTAAACAGAGGTATTAATGCCTTTTGACATGGCAGGAGGATCCAAGACACAGAGCTACCTGATGCAACATAGGGTTTACATGAAAACTGCAAATTTGTGAAACAGCCTGAAAGTTACATGATACATGACGCAACATATGCAATGTCACCAGCTGAATCTATTTAGGTAGGTGAATCCCACTCAGAGATAATAGGCTGTAATTTAGTTCTCCTTAAATAAGACATCCCTGGTTGCTCAAGTGAGCCCTCTGGGTTCCCACATCCACAGACTATAGTAGCTCATTTAGCTTGCTCATCTGGCATGGTTATGGGCACCCGCACGTGCACCTACGCTTACATTTTCCAGTCTCAAAATGAATGCCACAGTAGATGAATTCAACTGCAGTTACCCCCTTACCCCTCACATACTCCCCTGAAATTCATAAGCTAGTTCTTACTGTATCAACTCATGGTAGATGTACTGTCATTTAAAAAAAAAAAAAAAAAAATTATTACTTGCCAGCTTATTTTTCTTCCCTAATTTTATTCTATGATTCTTTCATGGCCCAGAAGACATTCCATAACAAGCAAAGCACTTTTTTTTTCCTCTTCATTTTGTTCAGTTCTTCCTGACGAAAGGTGTCTTTAAATTATGTACTGCCAAGAATGACATAACCAAGAAGACTGCATATTTTAAGTCATAGAAATTTAAATTTCTTTTTCCTTTTAAAGGAATTTCTAATATTTATTCATCCAGTGCATAGCAGACTGAAAGCTTGAAACATCTCTGCACAGACGAGCGCAGAAGCCCATGTGATGAATGTTCTCCTAACAAAGAGAATTCATTATCTCAATCCACAGAAGTACTATGGGTCATTTTAGTTTACAATACCTCATAACCTTTTCAGCATTCATGTCTGGTACCTAGTCTTAATTATAGCAAAATATATGCGTTTGCTTCTTCCTTTTCTGTCAGCCAAGTCCTGCAGTGGGAACTTTTGAATAAAAATTATCTGAATCAGCTCTTTGTCACAGGCTGTACACTTATTCACACTAATCCATACAATAACTTCACTAATCATATTTCTTCATGTCCAGAAAGCACTGAAATATAGCAATTTAGAGGACTGTTTTCTTCCATATTGTCAGATTTAATTGCAACAATGTACAATGTACATTTTACAGTACAGTGTTGTGAAAAAAAGCTCAACTATTCTAAGAAACATCTTTATTTATTTATTTACTCCTTATTGCTTTGCTAAATGATTTTGCCTTGCTATCAAAAACTGTTCTTCAGTAGTAAAATCTGATTGCTGCTTTGCAGAATTCATGTGAAAACTGTGTAAATTCCTCTGAAATTAAGTGATTTATTGGTGGAATCCAGAATTAATTCAAATAAACTAAAAAAGAACGTAGCAGACAGAAGGATAATGCACATGGCCATTTTTCAGTCTTCCACACTTTCATGAGTGTAAAGTGAATTATTCCGTACTCCATACTCTTTCAAATACCTATTTATTCTCTTAGAAAATCAGACACCTGGAATACACGTCTCTTCTGAAAATAATTCAAACTAAAAACATGTAGAGATTTGCACTGTTAAATACATCACTGAAGACATACTTTTCTTTCTTCAGTTATCCATTGGATAATTTTGCCACTATAACTAATGGGCAAAGGGTCCAACTAGTTTTTACTTGACATTATCAAGCATTATCATTATTATGACTACTACTATTATGCCTTATGCCTGTGCTAATAAGTTTGAGGTCTTTTCACCAATAAATGCTCACATGCTGTCATGACAGGCTGATCCTCTGTGAGAAAGAGGACCAGCAAAGTTAAACATGATGCCTCTGCATTACATTTTGAGCTCACAGGAGAAATTTTGTACCCTCCAAAAGACTTTAGGCATGTACTTCAGGACAACTGGAATCTGCTCTAAGCTCCACAGGAAAAATTAAACATCCATTTTTTGCCATCCTTACCACTGCAGCCTATCCATTTATTCCTCTTTGTGCCCGATGAGAATTTTTCCTGCTATCTTTCACATAGGTGGAAATTTTTTGGCAAGACATAAGGGGAATAGGCAAATGGCACATCAGGAAGTTTGCTTGCACTAAACAGCTTCTCTCAACCCTCCAGGATCTTTAACATTATGAAGTCTCCATGGAAATATGGTGGCTGTCCTTCAGGCCACATATATATGACAGAAGTATGATACGCACAAGCTCCTTCTTTCTCATGGAGAAAGAAATCTTTCTTCATGGCCAGTTGGAACATCCTCTTTCACAAGTCACTGAGCTGAGTGGGGTTTTCTGTAGCACAGCCAGTAATGGGCAATAAGAATATTTTGAGAAGTTTCTTTGTGCTTCCTCACTCTTGCACTTCACAATTATTAAATACACTTCATGATGTTCTTACTGAGGACAATAGAAAGAAGACATTCCAAGTAATGTGAGGAAAGATAAAAATTTCATATCTAACAGCCTTCTGAGAAGGAGCTTGATGGTGGCTCTTCTTTGTCAATGTGTAGTTTGGCAAGTCTTCTCTATGTTGCTTGTTATAGATGTTAAACCACCGTTATTAGCCAGGTTTTGAACTCTACAGATTAAAAATTATTCAGAAGGACATTTAATTTTTTCTTTAAAATAGACTGAGACAAGGAGGCACAAAAAACACAAATGTAATCAGTTCTAAGTAATGTTAAGTTTGATGGCTTTGTAATGAATACAACTGAGGTGCTTGAAGATAAACCATTGCAGTTGACATGGTTTTAGGTCCTTACTACCTTAGTACAAAAGGTGCAAGAAGAACAGAATAAAAAAACAGGTCCTGGAGATGGGGAGTATCTGAGATTGGCAGATGTTCAGGATGGGTGCAGTTAAACTAACTGATAAGTAGGACAGGATGATTGTTATGTTTGTGGTATTAATAAATCCATTAAGCTGGTGTAAAGATCTACTGGGGAGTATCCAGGACTAGTAGATGTCCAGGATGGGAGCAGTTAAACTAACTGAGAAGTAGAAGGACAGGATGATTGTTATGCCTGTAATTTAATTAAGCTAGTGCTTCAAAGTCTGCATAAGTTATGAAGATTGTTGGAAGATGTAAATGACTCTTAAAGACCGCTATCACGTTTTTTTATATATGAGGGAAAATTTCTGGAAAATGACATAATTCATGTGTAGTCTCATGAATATGTATGTATGCCCAAGTGACTATATAAGGATGGCCTGTGTGACAATATGCTGATACACATTAGGAGGAGCTATCTCCCACATCTCCCAGCACTACAATAAAGAACACCTGCTTGTCAACTTGAAAACTTTGTTGATGAGTTTGTTCCTGGAGCGTTCTCCGAATCACATCAACAGCCATGAATTAAATATTCTGAAATTAATATTAAAATTTGACAATATCAGATGGACAGGATAATCTTACTTTATCAAATAGGGGTTTTTTTTTTAGAAAAAGTGGCAAGTTTTTCCTTACATAAGGTCTTTATACTAGAAATAGGTATGACATTATTTAAACAAGGGATTTTACAGAGCCTAATCCATGACTGAATATCTACTTTAATACTTTGTGAAAAGCTTCTTTAGAAACATTTCAAAGATATTGTCCAGTTACATACTTCTGATATTTTTTTCTAAGTACTTATAAGCTGAACTTTACACAGCACACATTATGGTAGCACCAATTTACAGAAAATTTCATTCTGGCTGTACTCTTGCAGATTTCTGAGATTGTAGTGAGTTTGCACCAGAAGCATGACTCAGACATAGGGGACTTTTCTAACCTCATAAAATCAAATATTTATACTCACCTCATCAAAAGATGCTTTTTAGATATTTCAGTTAGAATACATATAGAGTTTTGGAGAGTAACTGTTATGTTTATCTGAAGTCAGAATTTGGGCAACATATTAGAAGTAATAAAGAGTAGAAATCTAATAATGCAGTTTCATTTTTGCTATGACTAAAAGTCTCTGAGCATTTAGGATTATTTTCATAAAGTGACTTATGCACTGTGTTTCTCAGCATTGCAACACCAAACTTTGAAGCATATACTGTGAGACAGGAACCTGCAGTTTGTGGTAAGCACCAAATCTCCTCCTAAACTGAGAAAGCACATGGGATTTCACTCAGAATCATAACACTCTGTGTGTCAGATTGGTAGCTACCAAACCTGGCTAAGAGGAAATGTTAAACATGAGTTTTAAATTCTACTACTGTAATCCTACTACTGAACTACTAATTAATGAACAAATTGTGTAACTCAATCAGTGGACACTGATTTGTTTATCAAAATGTATAAATAACTTACAGTCTTTGGTGCGTTTGATTTGTGGAGACTTCCACTGAGCAACCTTACTCTTTCTAAAATAGATTCTATGTCTTTGTTTAGAAAGTCCCAAACTGGCAACACTATCGTTACTGGATAACTAAATTTTTATCTTTGGACTGCAAAAAGACAAACATATATTGAAATCACAGATCCAGCCTCTTTTACCTCACTGAGGCTAGTAATTAGCTTCATCCAGTAAGGCTTAGTTTGAAATGCGTTTTAAATCCTTTAAAGTTTTTATTCCATGCAAACACTTAAATCACTGAGACACATAGATTTGACTCCTCTTGTCTGCTCCACAGCCCTGCAAGCTTTTGAACTCTAGGGTGGCTTCATCAGGATAAGCAGTGATTTATAGAGCCCAGTCTACCAGAATAGCTCATGTGCAGGTAATTAGGATGCTAATAGGGGAAGTAAGAGCCATAGTTTAAATTTTTTCAGGGTAAACAATTCACTTTCTGGGAGAGCACTCTTATCAGTCAGCTCTGGAACCCTTTTCCAATGAGCCACCTTAAAGGCATGATACCAAGAATTCTTATCCTATCCTCTTCCAGATCCTTTTTGAATGCTTCTCACTGGAGGTTACTCTCCTCCTTACTTTGCTAGTCCAGCTGTTCGTCTGACAGCTCTGTGTAATGATCCATGTTAAATATAAGAACCAGCTTTTGAGAAGAAGCTTTATGTTAAATTGGAAGATTTTGCTGGTCCATTTACTCTGTGGCTCTTCAAGGGGTTGCACAGACACAGCTGATAATCTTGGGCTGCATAAAAATGTCACGACCATCAGGTTAAGGCTGGTGATCCTATCCCTCTACTCTGCTCTCTGAGATCCCACCTGGAGTACTTCATTCAGCTCTGAGGCCCCCAGTATGTGAAGGACATGGGCCTGTTGGAGAGAGTCCAGAGGGACATGAAGATCATCAGAGAGCTGGAACATCCTCTGAGGATGAGAGATTTGGGGTTGTTCAGCCTGGACAAGAGAAAGATCCAAGCCTTTCAGTATCTAAAACTGGCTTGTAAGAAAGATGGGCCAGATTTTTTAGTAGGACCTGTAATGACAGGACAGGGAGCAATGGTTTTAAACTAAAAGAGAGTATGTTCAGACAAGATATCAGGAAGAAGTATTTTATGATGAGGGTGGTGAAACACTGGAACAGATTACCTAGAGAGGGGATAGATACCACATCCCTGGAAACATTCAAGGTCAGATTAGATGGGGCTCTGAGCAATCTGATTTAGTTGAAGATGTCCCTGCTTCTTGCAGGGGGGCTGAACTAAACGGCCTTTAAAGGTTCCTTCCAACCCAAACCATTCTATGATTCCATGATTCTATGATTCTGTGATTCTGTGATTCTATGATTGGGTAATGACTGAGAGAACATCATTTATAAATGGCTCTGGGCAGGAGCAAGTGGGAGTTTCTGGATATGTCTCATCAGATGAAGGATTTAAATGTGGAAATTCATCTGAGAAGGTAACAGGAAATGCAGCAAAATTATAGACACAATGATGTCTATGTCTGTCTAGACGATGGCTAAGCTGACCATGTGAAAGCTCTACCTGCTTCAGCCAAATAAAGTGCTAGCAAGAAGGTATACTGTTGAAATTAAGCCCAAAATGTAGTCTACTGAGCCTTCTCTTCAAAGCTAGCTTATTGAATGTCCAATTAGAAAAACAGTCTCTGAAACTGAACTATTTCACTCTTTCCTCTTTGATTTTTATATGAACTAAAATAAGGTAGTGCTTTATACTACCAGGAATCCAACTTTATACTGTGGAAGTCATATCAATCCTTCAACAGGTACTCTAGTGACATCTTTGTCAGACCCTGCTGCTTACATGTTGTTTGACTTATTCTTTGTCATCAGTTCTCCTGAGTCACTTCATATCAGCTTGAAAACTTTTCCCTTTCAGTTTTTGCTAGATTTTATTACTTCATATCAATTAGCTCTACCCAGTCCATTACAGAAATCAGTTCATTAACTTTTACATAATAATTTGCCTTTTCTCTTCAGGATATGTTCAAAAGCTCTCCATTGCAGCATACATCTTGACACTTTAAAATGCCAGTGTTTAATTAAAAAGAAAAGCATTGCTAATGTTTTCATGCTCTTATTTCATGCAAACATAAAAATATGTTCCTGACATAGCTTTTTTACAAATTTTGTACCTTAGCACACTATATATGAATAAAACTTGGTAATTTTGCACTCTGCAGCACACAAATAATGGGTTAAGAGTGCTTAACTTTTCTAATTTACTCTGCACTCAGAGATCTGTCAAGTAGAATTTCATATGCAAATGAGAAATGAAGCAGAATAAGTACCTGTGTATAGCAATCTTTTGACAGAATTGCTCCTAATTGCAAAAGCTTTCTTCTTTATATGTTTAGTACAAAGAGGCAAATTAGAGGCTGTCTTTTACGTTCCTGACTATTTGATATCCGTACAAGTGATATAAACCAAAGAAAGGAAAGGCAGCTTCTTTCCCATTTGTGTGAGATCATTTTATAACTAGCTGCCAGAAAACCTTGAATCTTACATTGCCCTTAAACATCAATTATGCATTATAGCAAAGACATGATTCCTTAAACTGTAATCTCTAATTCATACTATAGGCTATGGAGATATGGATAGACACAGCTAGGGCTAAATGCTGAAAAACTATCACACCTTTAACAGGTAAAGGGAGATTTTGCACCTGCTGAACGTTTTCAGAGAGAATTCAATAGGAGCAGCAAGAGGATAAATTTGCAGCAAAATGGTAAAATAGACAAAAAAAAATTACAGTGAGCTAGGGACCCAGAAGAAGGATGGTCTGAAAAATGTCCGTAATAGGGTTTTACAAGCTTCTGATGAATTTGGGCAATGTTGGCAACTCTGTGTTCTATAATCAATAAGGATTTCATGAGGATGCTTTCTTCCAGTTGCTTAGTGCTTGAATCCTCTGCTAAATGAAGTTTCAGTATGAGAAAAATGTTCAAAACAAGTATGTTCTTTCTTTGCTTTGTAGTACTCTTATATAGTTTTCTACCACACAGGAAAAAAGATTGCTGGGGTTGTCTGATTTTTCTGCTCAACCCAAGTTGCCCCATCTTACAGCTGCACACAACAAATGGCGCAACACTTTAAAAGCAGTGGAAAAGAAGGCTAAGTAACTCTAGAAGAACCAGCCCTAATCAGAGTCCCAGTTTGCAGGCTGAATCTATTTTAAAATGTTTCTGAGCCAAACACGGCAATGAGTTCAGCCTCCAAACCAATATGTTTAAGGGTTTAGATCAGAGTATTTAGGTTCTGACAAATAAAAGGAATATGTTGGTCCTGAATCCAGAGTCCAGATATAAAGTTCATATTCAGGCCTACTTATTGGAAATGTATAATGTAATATAGTTAAAACATCATTCAAGTGACAGCTCTTTAGGCAACCGATTTCTATAAATAACAGTGGTTTATCCTTTTCTTATGCGTTTACATGCAAAAGTGCTGATGGAGAAAGAACAAAAGCACATGATTGGAAAAAAACACTAGTGGTATGTAATATGATAGAATTTTATGTAAAATTAGTGTTTAATATCAAGAAAATATAGTACCTAGTTTAACAGATAGGTAGCATTTCTTTCTTAATTAAATAATTTAGAAATTTAAACCAAAGTCTAAAGTACTGTTTTTTGTGGCATTGTTTTTACTCCTATTACAGAATTTTTGGTTTTTTTAGCAAGTAAACACTGCAGTCCAAATTCAAAACAGATTATGCTGCATGTATAAAACTCTTGCATCCTGGCAACATGACTAATTCCTAATTTTACTACCCAGCCTACTTCTTCCTTAAGAGGAAGAAGTCAAAGCATTAATGATGTAATCCTTGCTGGAGCTTAATGTACACTACAAAATGCTGTTATTAAGGCATGTAAAAATGATCTAATTAACAAAATTGGCACCAAATTATCATTACAAGCAGGAAACGGACCCACATTTTAGTGAGCACTACGAAAGTGAAGCCAGCATGCACCTTTTATAAGCAGCATGAGATTATATACATCTGTCCTTCCCTCATTAGGTGGGAAACAATATCAGGCACAAGTCATTGGACATGGACATTTTTGCTGTGTCCCCATCACTTTGTAAGATTATAAACAAACAGATAATGCTTTGCAGCAAGATAATTAGTCATGGAAACTCCTCTGCCCACCTCCCAGAACAGAGCATTTTGAAAAGAATGGGTTTTAAGGGATGACAGAAGGGAATAGCATAGGGCCGCATGCAAAGAGTTGTGCTCAATGCTCAGTGTCCAGCTGGAGACCAGTAATGAGTGATGTCTCTCAGGGATCGGTGTTGGGACCAGTCTTGCTCAACATCTTTATCAGTGACATGGACAGTGGGATTGAGTGCGCCCTCAGCAAGTTTGCTGATGTTACCAAGCTCTGTGGTTTGGTTGATATGTTGGAGGGAAAGAATGCCATCCAGACGGACCATGACATACTTGTGAGATAGGCTGACGCCAACATAATGAAGTTTAACATTAACAAATAGAAGGTCCTACACCTGGGTCAGAGCAATCCCAGGCACAGCTACAGCATGGGCAGAGAGGAAATTCAGAACAGACCTGAGAAGGACTTGGGGGTGCTGGTCGATGAACATGAGCCGGCAGTGTGCTCTTGCAACCCAGAAAGACAACCCTATCCTGGGCTGCATCAAAAGGAGAGTGACTAGCAGAATGAGGGAGGTGATCCTGCCCCTCTACTCTACACTCGTGAGACCTCACTTGGGAATATTGTGTGCAGTTCTGGCATCCTCAGCATAAAAAGGATATGGAAGTGTTGGAACAAGTGCAGAGGAGGGCCACGAGGATGATGAGGGGACTGGAACACCTCCCCTATGAAGGTAGGTTGAGAGAGTTGGGGCTGTTCAGCCTGGAGAAGAGAAGGTGGATTGAGACCCCATAGCAGCCTTCCAGCATCTGAAGGGGGCCTATAGGGATGCTGGCGAAGGTCTCTTCATGAGGGATTGTAGTAAGAGGACAAGGGGTAACTGGTTCAAACTTAAACAGGGGAAGATTAGATTGGATCTGAGGAAGAAATTCTTTACTGTAAGGGTGGTGAGGCACTGGAATGGGCTGTCCAGAGAAGTTGTGAATGCTCCATCGATGGCAGTGTTCAAGGCCAGGTTGGACATATCCTTGGGTGTCATGGTTTAGTGGGAGGTGTCCCTGCCTATGGCAGGGGGACTGGAACTAGATGACCTTAAGGTCCTTTCCAACCCTGACTATTCTATGATTCTATGATTTCAAACTGCCAGCTGTTTTCTACTGGCAGCAGCTATGGTGGGTAAGCTTTTGGGGTCAAAATCTGTCTGTATAATGCTTTTTGCAAATATGGGATTAAAAAATGTCAGGTAATGCTCAGAAACTTTTTTCTCCTACTTCATAAAGTATGCTATCCACTGGTGAAAACCACTTCTGAAATATATGACTTTATTCTTGCTGAGCAAAATAATAAAATTTCTTTTCAGTGCTTATAAACTGCATGCATTTTACAACTTTTGTGCACCGGCAGTCTTAAGTCACATAACCAATTTCAGGAAACTAAAAATTAATAAAGTACTTTTTTGCTTATTTTGTTTTGTCTATTGCAATACAATACAGAAAAGAAGCTAATGAACTGTGGAGGGTTTCCCTCTTCAGAAAAAAAAACTCAGGCTTCCAGTAGAAGCCAATTTTTTGATACCAATATTATGATGTGAGTACAGTTCAAATACTGTTGAATACTCTTTTCAAAGCAGCCCCTTTCTTATGGAAGCCTGAGGGTCTGAAATATTGGCAGCACAGTTTCCCATATTTAATGGCATAAAACCCCTATACAAAATAGTTTAAATATAGATAATAAAAGGCAAGGGGCTTTTTTAATTTCCCTTGAGATACAATTGACTGTTCTTTGAGGTTGTTTGCAGTTTCGTCTGTGATTTGGAAAGAGTTCTAGTGTTTAAAGTCAGGAACTCTAGTCAAGACATGGCTTTGTAAAAATATATACGCAGTAGTGTACACTGCAGGAGATGAATAAAAAGCTGAACAATATCGGCTGTAGACCAAACTGTATGGTAAATCTGTAACTGAAAATGCTAACCTTCCAGATGGGAAGGTTGCCATGAACTTGCTACCAAGGCAGTCCTCCTACCTGCCCATTTTCTAAAGCATTATTTACCACTGTAAGTCTTCTCTGACCACCAGAATGGGATATACTGAGTCTGGACAGCTTAGTGAGCACAATGGCAGTAGTCCCAACAGTCTCCTTAGGGGCTATAGAAATCTGGGAATCCTGACTATACTAGTGTGCATGCACAGAATTACAGTTCACTGTATGCAATGCAAGGTGAAGGGATAGATATGCTCATGTGACAAGCTGGTCAGGATGTACTTGGGTAACAAACCTAATCTAGTCAAAGAGATTCTACTTGGTTTGCATCATGGGCATTAGAGGAGTGATTCAGACATGGCAGATCCCATATTTGTTCGCCTTGCAAGCGCAAAGTGGTTGCATAACATCTCTGTTGGTTTCAAACTTTCTACACAAACATGTTAACTAGTCAGAAATGTGGAGGCTACGCCCACTGCATTTCAAAAGTTGAGAGGTATGTACATGAAATCACAGATACAGCATGGACAGTGAGCAGATTCAGAGCAGCCCTAAGTAGAAGGACTTGGAGGTGTTGGTTGATGAGAGAATGAACATGATCCGGCAGTGTGCTCTTGCAACCCAGAAAGCAAACAGTATCCTGGGCTGCATCAAAAGGAGCATGACTAGCAGAATGAGGGAGGTGA
>JASSUY010004101.1:0-12158 GCA_032466535.1 Forpus xanthops
GCCTAAACACTCCAAGCCATAACTATAAACACTGTTGTTATCAGCACTGTTCCTAAGCTGAAAATCCATAACACAGTACTACACCAGCTACTGCTTAAAGAAAAATGACTGCTGCTGCTGAACCCATGACACCCTAGCTGAAACACAGTTTCCTAGAGCAGATATTTCATGCTTGTGCAGGAACATATAAATCCTATTTGAAGCTGAGGAAACATTAAATAAGAAAGGCTTTATATTTTGGGTCATTGGGATTCAGTATAAAGCTCCAAAGTAATCTCATGAAAGCAGGGGTGTGATCTAGGGGAGAGACACCGGCTTAGGAATCAGGGGGCTTATGTTTCATTTCCAGCTATCTGTCTTGCTTGATAGTCCTGGCCTCTTCATCTCAGCTCTTAGTAATGCCATTTTTCACTGGTTGTCTGTCTTCACAACTGAAACTGTAAAATTGTTGTGACTACCATTATCCTTTGGTATGCTTTTCTACAGTGCTTACAGAGCACTGGAGCTCTGTGGACTAGGCCAGGCGATTTTGGCTGTGTTCTAGCACAGAAATTAGAGAGTCTCCCCTTTAAATGAATATAAGGAACAACACGACGTCAGAAAAAAAAAGGAAGGAGACTCATACCTAGACTGCTGATACAAATCTTGAATGGAATTTTCTTTATTTTGCTACATGGTTCAAATGCAGGCATTAATTAAAAAAAAAAAATTATCAAGTGAATGAAGCCAATTTGTCATTGCTCAGAATATCCATAAGTGTGTTTGTGCTGTTCTCTAGCTGCTGAAATACATTACTCAGATTTACACCTGACATGTTCACCTATGGGTTAATGACAAAAAAGCCCAAATTGAGCAAGGTAGTTTGGTTGTAAGAGGTCAGATAGATTTCCCAATACCACTTCAGTTCTTTTCTTTAGTAAGCACATCAACACCTGTAGTGTCGGTATGTTGACCTTTGCACACTCAATCTGGTGCCCTGAAATACATCAATCTGCAACTGAAGAATTTCTTTTCTATTTCTTTTCCAAAAGTAGTTATCGTGAAGAAAATAGTTTTGATAATACACATGAATTAGAAATGTAGCTGAAAGTGATTAATTTGAGACTGTAACTATTCGACGGAAAGCAGTCTTTATTATTTCACTACCTGGAGATTTACGTTGGCAATTTCACAAAATGTCGGCTGAATAACTTCTGCTGTTGGCAAACAGGTATAGATATTGAGTACTACTGTCTGAGTACTACTGAGCCTGAATGAATTCTTCTTCCTTCTCTTTAATTTTATCTCTTTTGTTTTCTTTTCTGTTTTCTTTTGATTATCTCAGATTATTTTTATGTTGATTTTTTTTGCAATTTCCTTCAGAACATCTATTTTTGCTTTTATAAATTTTAGTGTTAATCTCTTGGTTTAGGACATCATTCCTTTTCAGAAGAACGACTAGATTTACCTGTGCTTTTAGCTCCTTTGTGTTGTTCAGCTGATCAAAGCATCTGTAAAGCCATCTTAATCAGTTAAGCTTGATTTATGGCTGCTTTACTATGCCAGAGCAATACTAAGAAACCAGAATGAGAACTTGGCCTCTATACTTCTTTTCTTGTTTCCCTTATTTATCAGTATTCTTTTCTCTGTTTTCCTTGAGCATATTCCCATATTCTTCTATTAAATATAGCCAAGTGATTAAAAGGTATTGAGGAGCTGAAAATTATTTCTATAGTTAATCAAGTAATGTATTCAATTAGTAGTTCTCTTTATTATCCTAACAGCCCAAATACCGCTCTCTACAGTTCTCTTGTCCTATTTCTCAACTGATTTCTTACTTTCTTTCAGAACAGTTTTCTTCCTTTATCTCTTTATAACCACTGATGAAGAAGTAAAAACTAACACAATCATAATCAGAGTAAGGTGATACAAATGCTCTATTTGCCAAATTAACCACTAATTTATTACTCTTTGCAATATAAAAATATACACCAGAAATCTTTGCTTACTATTTAAAAGCCAGTGCTAGCTAAGCCCAGATCTTCAGAGCCCCAAGAGCTCATGCATAATTTTGGAAGTGCCTGAACTTGATATCAGAATTTTGTCAGTAAGATCCTGCTTGAGTGAGCATGTGTTTGTCTGTGTGCACATTTTGTGGGGACTAGAGCTAGCAGGCATTTTCAAAGAGCCACTAGATGCCACACAGCACACATGTAGTGGTGATGCTATCACTGCCAGTTGATTACATCTTAGTGATACCTTTGTTACCAGTTTCTCAGCCTGCAGAGCATTTAACCAACATTTAGGAGATGTGAATGCAGTGCTCTTGAGGGGATCTTGATTATCACAAGGAATATGCAACAATGCCAGTGTGTAAAGCATGTTGGCATGAGAGAAGGCAAGGGCTGCTCTTCTCAAAGTAAGATAATTGATGCCTACTGGGCTGAATAATTAATTGGGAGAAGGCAACATGGGATTCCAGCCCACCTCTACAGTGATCTTGCACTAGATCCTCGCAGTGGATCCTCCCTTAGTCCTTGCAGTATGAGGACAAGAAACCGAGCTTTTCCTCTTCAGTCAAGCACTCCAACCATCCACTATTGCATCACTTTTCCTCTGCATGTATACTGAGTCTGTGTGAAAAGAATATTAAAAACGATCCTGTTCTAAACCTGGAATAGCAGTCTTAGAGGAGGGATATTCCTGTGCAAGCTACAGGATTCAGCACATGTAGTGTTAATACTCTTACTATAGATTTTAAGAGCCACTGAGTTTAAAGAAGAAAGGAACCTAGCTGTAGACTATTCTGTGGGTATAGGAACCTTAAGAAAGAATCATCTGACTGCTTATTATATCTACATCTCACCTTCACATATCATGAAGATTATTTGTCTCTATCTTGGGACAAGTACAATGAACATTAGTGGTTCGTGAATTACTACTTCCAAGAATGTTTTCCTTAGTGGGCGATCTTAGATTCAGAAAGAATTTATTTCTTAGTGACGTTGTGAAAATGGGAAACTTTTTCACAGTGCACTGATAATCAATATTCTTCTTTGTATGGATAACAGATGTCAGTATAGTGACAATGACTCTATCATGCTCATCTATCTGCAACACCATCAGCTCTGATATCTTTTTTAGACACAGTTTATCAGCTTCTCAATTCCAAGTCACTGATCTATATCTGAAGCTATCTGTATGTTTCTTTTCATATGGTCTGTTTCTCATCTTGACTCATAAAAAATCACCATTAGTACTTTCATTTTCCACCTATGCTACACGGCTTGCACAAAGATTTTGACGTACAGTGCAGCCTGTTCTCATTTTTTCTCTTTGTCCCTTCTGCACAGATTGCATCCATCAATATTAACATTTCAGCTCTCTGATCTATCTCATTACATTTCTGCATTACCAGCTAAGTCATAATTCCCTTCCTGTAATGTCACTTCGAGCTCATTTCACATACACTCTGCATGTGTATATAGACAATTACTGGCTTTATTGCTCGCTTCTTACTGGCCTTGGCTTTTCTCCTTTGTCTTTATCCTCCAGCATTCAATGTTTATGAAAAAGCTCTGCACTGAATTGTAAGATCCCAGTCTAAGTTCACAGCTGCCTGAAACAGCATGACACTACTAGCCTCATGTATTTTCTTGTACTCAGGCTTTTAAATATGAACTGCCCACCCTTTCCAGAAAAAAGCAGGATTTAGTCACGTTTCCAGTTCTATCTGCTGCAAAAGGTGCTAACAGACCACTGGAGTCATATATATGAGTGAAACTCTGCAGAAGGCAGAGAGAGACCATCATTAAGGGTCGCTCATTTGACAAAACAAGAACAAGAGGTGTTGCTCTGACTCCACAGATACTCTTCATAAACATTGTCTTCCTGGTGGTTTGAAAGGAAACGGGTTGCAAGAAGGGCTCCTTTTTCCAAAGACAGCAAACCTTTCTCATGAGGCCACATGCACCACAGAGACTTCCTGTTAGGAAACAGCCCTCTGCATCTCGTGGCTAGAGGGGCAAAAGCAGCACATAAGGACAGCAGCTGGAAGCAATGCCTAAGGGGATGGGCACCTCTTATGCCTGGAGGCCAAACATATGTGAACATACACATACGTCTGGGAAGACCAGGTCGTGCTGGAGTTCCTGTACCATTTCTCTCCTACCTGGAGGCAGTTCTAACCATACAGCTGGAGTACTGCCCATAGTCCCTGCTGCCCTGAAAAGGACAGTGCTTTAAACGTTGAAACTAGATGAACTTAAGGTCCTTTCCAACCCTAACTATTCTATGATTCTATGATTCTGTACTTTGTCACAGTGTTCATATAAACGTTTAAGCTCAGTACTTGGGCCTCCACATAGTCCCCTCTCCTCACCTGAATTCCTCCCCAAATCCTGAATGCTATAGCTCCCACACAGTGGAAGTAAAAGCGCAAAGCTCTCTTGCAGCCACCCTCTTCCAAAAAGTGGAGTGGCTTGTACGTATTTCGTTGTTCACTAGAGGGCAACATTGCCTTTAAAATCAGTTTCTTCGCCCTCTCCTGCGTAGAAAAAGGTGAGCTCATACAAACACCGACAGAGAAAATACGCAAAAAAATACCCAATATGCTGCTCCAAGGGGAGAAAACAATGCAGTGTCTATTGCAATGCTAGGGAAGTGTCTCAGACTGGAACGGAAATCAGTGACTACAGAACGGGGGTGAAAGAAAAAGGTTTGTACAAAACAAGGTGCTCATGCAGTGAGGTATTTAGATGTCGTCCATTAGTCTGAAGTAGGGCTTTAGCACTGTTTTTCTCAGTCAGAGTATGAATTATTTAAACAGGATTTTAGATCCTGTCTAAATACATATTTATTCATCTACAGACTCCTCCAGGTGGGGAAACCTATGTGAAAGCTTTGCTAAAGGCTAAGGACTCAGGAAAGTTTCCCCACCTGGAGGAGTCTGTAGATGGGCTTCTATTCTTGGAGGGGCCAAAAGAGAAAGGAGGGATGTGGGATGGGCCCTGAAAAAGACTCTTGGGATAGGAACCTATTAAGCAAAGAAATGACTTAGACATGGAAAAAAGACACACTAGTGCCAAGAAGAGCTAAGCAAAATTTTCTTGGTAAGAAGAAAGTCGCAAGTGTGGTCAGAGCCAGCTCTGTGGTCGAGTCCTCTTTGGGCTAGTGCAGAGGGAACTGGCGCAGAGGGAACTGGCACAGAGGGAATGACTTCTGCTTTGGCTTGACAGTTTTTATTTGTTTTTTATCCCTGCTGAAGGAGACAGTTGCTCTCGTTTATTAAGTCTGCTGCCCCAGTTGCTTTGTTATCCCTTCTCCCTCATGATGCTGATGTAACTATGTCCACAGAGATCTGTGCCTATGGACAGTAGTGTGAGCCTGCCTTGCCTCTCCTGCTCAGACTGTGTGCTCCTGCCACTGCAAACTGTGCTGCTGTCAGCCCATCACCTATTTTAGATACTCCTGCTGTGGGCCACAGGGGAAACAACAGGCTGTGTGCCCACTTAAGAGCTGCATGCTGGTAAATGAATTGGTTTTAGAAGTACCTAAAGGCACTTTTGCTAACAATAACATGGCTTGTTGGAGGTTTGTAATACAGTTTTTGTAATTGGATTTGAAACAAGAGGCTAGATTCACACAGTCCTCTGTGGGGAGCATCCCTCCATGCTAGTCTGAGTTGCTGACCAGACACAGCAGGAGCAGGACACATGTGCACCCTGTTTCACATGGCACTGGTTAGCTGTGGTTGGTCAGATAAGCAGCAGTTATGCTTCATCTCTAGTCTCATTGATCCCGCTGCAGGTCTGTGAGTGCTGTGACGGCACTGCTCAGGTGCCCAGAAACAAAACAGGTCCGTAAAGTTTTCCGTATTCTGTGTGAAAATCCATACCTGGCCTCTGCCTTACTGCGCTTCTCTTTCTCACGCCGTTTTTCTGCCCCGCTAAACCCTGCAAGGCAGGCTGCATCTCCGTAGAGCCTTCCCACAGGTGGTGCTGCACTTGCTGTGTGAGAGCTACGAAGGCAGCAGCCTTGTGGTCCTCCCCCACTGCTACCTTCCTGCTACACATCACGGTATTAATGCCTGTCTGCCCCGCTGCATTGCCAAATGCCTCAAACACCTCCCCTCACCCTGCACACCACCACCTGGCACTCAGAAATGGAATGTTTGGAGTAGGATGAAACAATAAAAATGATGAGTATGATTCTGGCTTAGCTGCTGCTGTAACAATCCCCTCCATTTTGACTAAAAAGCCCCTACTGTCAGAACTGCCAAAACCTTACAAAGCTGGGAAAGCCACTCTTCCTCCTTAAAACTATGTAACCTTGTATCCTTCCGCAAACAGCTCAGAAATCAGGTGTTGGAAAGTGTTCTGCACAGCCAAAGCATGCCTAGTCCCATTTAGAAACCAGAAAAGCCCCTTAGATAATATGAATAGATTTATCAAATTCTGTCTATATCCTGTATTGCCTCTTTACTCCATCTGTACTCCTTTGCCTTTTCTTATATTTCTTTTTTGTGGATTGGACAATGTAGAAATATATCTCTTAAAGCTAAAAGCTCATGCTTTTCCCACTGATGAGAAAAGATCAGTCTATGAATCTAAAAGCTGCCCTAATGCATTTTGTTGTTCTGGAAGTGCAAATTGAGCATATTGTCTCCATTCTGACAAGAGAAGTGCCAGGGCGCAAGCCTATGGGGAACTGTCACATTGAGGAGTAGCAAATTTGATGGAAAAAAGGTAGAAAAGAAACAGTTCTTGAGACACACACACAGATTTGGTTCTTGGAAAGCCAAGTCCTCATGTCCTTGCCTGCTAGCAATTCACAGCCCATACAGATTTGGAATGCGAAGTACCTGCTTATCTTCTCAGGACCGCTGGGAAGATATTGACTCAATAAACACATCTGAATGCACACCGTCAGGGTGAGTGCTTCCCAGGATAGCAAGCTGGTGGGAGGCTACTGCGGGTGCCCACAGCCTTGAGCTCTGCAGAAATATCATAAGAAGGATGACCCTAAAAGGCAGGTTTGGCTTCTCACGCTGCCACCAGGGACTGCCTGTGCAAATGGGGCTGCCACAGAAGTGTGACTGCTATTAAACCTCATTAAAAACAGAGCTTGGGCGGCCAATAACACTGTTTTGAAAGGAACCCTGAGAAATGTAATACTTTCTCTGAGGCTTTTAAAATGGGTACAATAGCAAAGCAACTCAAACAGTTTCCCATATGCTGCTTGCAAGCAGTGTGGGAATGGTTTAATGTATGAAGTTGGCAAGGACTTCCAGAGTATAGTATATGGGTCAGATAGCCTGCTTTATAGTTATCCAAAATGTTAGATCATGTCATCACTGCTTAGAGAGACTTAGAGAGACACAGGGATTATGCTTCTGGAGCCAATACACTGAGCTCTTTAGATTTGCATGAGTAATAATTCTCTGGGCTAGTAGCTGTCCATATGCATTTATTCCAATAATACTGACTGCTTACTGGCTTGCAATTCCTTAGCAATACAAAGATCAAAGTTCAGCTACTGTGATGACTTCCCCAAACATCAGGAGTCTGAAAACATAAATGTCATCACAAACAGGGCCAGGATCTTTGGTTGATATCAGGCTGCTGTGAAATACCACCTCTATTTATTACAGTTCCTGTTTCTTCTTACTCATACTCTTTTCCTTATGGCTGAAGTAAGACCATGTCATCAGGAGCCTGAATTCTGCTCTTTCACATCCTTCAAAGGCCAGTGCACATCAGCTAGTGCAGGTGCACGTGAAGAGTTCCCAGGAGCTTACTGGAAATGCACATTGAGCTGGTGAGATCAAGGTGGGTCAGGGCCAGCAACCTGGCCTGGGAGGAGGCAGAAGCCAGTGAAAAAGCTCCCTCCACTCCTTCCTTCTTCCCCACCTCCATCATCATACTTTTCCCTCACCTTTCTATTCACTGCCTTGGATATGGCAAAGCTTTGTAGCAGCAGTTTCAGTCAACACTTCCAAGGGCCTCAGAGGAACTGAAGTCAGTGAAGCCAGAATGGGGTATAACCTATGGCAACCAAAGTGACAGCTGCCACAGCCTTTCATGTCATGGTTTTTCAGGCTCCAGAGGGAAAACATCTCATAAAAGATAACCATGTATGTATACATCCAGAAGGTTTGGGGGTGTTTGTGTTCCAGGCAAGATATTGTCAGCTTTTTTATTAACAGCTGGCAACAGGATGGATTCACAGAAGCTGTAACAGCAAGTCATCTCATGCTTTGTTGTGGTGACAAAAAGCATAACAAGGCCAGTAAGGGACAGAGGCACACACGCCTGTTACCAAAGTCAGTTTCAATTAACGCTGGCTCTTATTCCAGGTCTGCACAGCTGCCTCATGAAGTGATATGCATTCCTTTGAAATGTAGAACCTTATGCTGCATGTGCTCAAAAAAATAAGTTAAAAATGCTACATGTGCTCTGGGAGGAGTCTTGTTCCTTGTTTTCCATTTGGACTTACTTCTGCCAAGTTCAGATATCCTGGATCCATATCACATACAATGGAAAACTTTTTCATGTTTATTTTCCACAAGAAAAATGACAGGGTTCTTAAAGCAGACACAGTGCTAATTTTTGTGTTCATTTACCCAGAACAAGTCTGTTTGGCATAATGCCTACGTTATTTTTCATATTGTTTATAACATAGTGGGACAGCAATGATCAGTGTCCCCAGTCTCAGGCACAGATTGCAGTAGCATATATCTGCTGCAGCCAAGCAAAGAGTATTTGACTGATCCTCAAAAGCTCTCACTCATATAAACACTAGTATTATTATCACTAATATAATCAATTATACTTTAAATAGTATTTCTGCCAATGGAACAAGCATTTGGTCAAATACCACACTGGAGGCACTTCAACAAACTTCTGTCTGTAAGCCTCAGTTTCTAAGCATAGATCAGTCTGGGTGGTGTGTTTAAGCTTTTTTTTCCAGCCAGATGTTAAGTACTAAAGGCAAGAATTACTAAGAGGATAAACTGGTTTATCTTTCCTAACACCCTGTGGCTGTTGTCAGTGACCATAATGCCGAACCAGAGGGCTTTGAGTCAGTGCTGCACAACAGGTCACTGCCTGCCTGACGCCATACCGGAGGAACTTCAAAGGGAATATGGTACAGATTGAAACGTTTTTACATTTCCAAGTGCACCATTGTTTACAGGGAGTTCAACTGGCATTTCATCCCAGTTTTGTGGGTAGCACGGTACAGGCAGGGACAAGCTGCATGCCCCCCGACACTTTCACATTTGCTTGCCCTGTAGGGTTTTTTGGTGTGTCTTGTTCTTTTATGATTGAAATGAAACGAATTCACTTGAGAGACTCAAAAAAAGAGAGAGGGAGCAGGTTCGTGAAGATACTTCATTTCTCCAACTGCATCAGAGGAAAAGTGAAGTACAAAAGTAGATTTGTTATTCTGAAACTGTTCATTTTGCTGTGAAAGCCTATTTAAAAAGAACAGTGCTAAGTTACACTCAAGTAGCAGGGAGGAAACCTTGAGCACACTCCTTTCTGCTCCCTCTAACAGCTTATTTGTCTGTGAAATAATGACCAGGGTGGAGGGTTTACAAAACATTTATAGCTGGTTTCTGTGCTGGCCTCTACCTAAGCCTAGCACCTTGCCTGAAAGCACACTGACTGTGCCCCATGTGGCTTTTGAGGCCCCACAGTCTTCCTGCCACCCCAGCTTTGGCACAGCCTGAACAACACAACAGTCCCTAGCCAACACAGGGGTGTACCGCAGCCTCTACCCCACTCAGGGTGCATCCTTCCCAGGGCCTGTGGGGCAGGACGACAGTGGGGACACAGAGGCAAAGCAATGGCACCCATTTCCCTAGGCCCCAGAGGGGTTATTGTGAGGGCCACTTAGATGCCAGGTAAGTTGGCTCAGCCTGAGCCGTGCTCCACCTCAGGAACAGGCTGTATTTCACCCTATATGGCAGAGGGAACTGCTCCACAAAAGGAATTTTTGTGCCTCTGTGGGCGGATGCTGGCAGCAAGTATAGTTTAATGTGTGTTTTTTTTGTGCCACGCTTCATTCCTGAGAGCGGTACCTGAGAAATGCAGTTGTAACACAAGAACAACACAGTTTCCCATTCCCCTTGTCTCTCTGTAAGTGCTAAGAGTATCTCTAGATGGTGAAGATGCTAAAAATCATTTCCCCTGCTCACCCATAACTAGCCTGGAAAGCATTCACACCAATTTCTTCTTATTCTCTCATGACAAAAATCTGCAGTGACATCTGTGATTCATTCAGTAAAGCAACGAGCTGGTGGAGATAAAGTCAGTATCAGCACAGGCCACAGGTAACTATTATGATATTAGGATTTCATCCAGCAAGGACCTCAGCACAAATTAAACTCAAGTTTCTCCCACCTTGCAGGAGCGGCTCAGTAGGTGAAGGTTTCTCAGCCTTTGAGCTTACACTGCATGATAAAACACAAGACACAAACAGCTGCTGTCCAATGGTTTTGTCAGGGGAAAGCAGAGAGATAAATTGTAATGGCTTTCACAAGTAACTAGCAAAGATCGTTTCGGGTATGTTTTGAAGCACGGTTACTGGAAAAGTGGGAACTCTGAGCTTTTCAATATGCCCTTGTGAAATACCACAGGGGATCTCACACCAATGGGACAAAATCAGGGGAGTTTTCTTGACATTTTCTTTCCCGGGCAATTACAGGTTGTTGAACCTTCCCTTGAACTATAGCTTCATTGGAGCAATGACAGGACCGTGACAGATTATGTCCAGAGTAATGGGCTGTACTACCTCCTGCCAGTCAAGGAGCTCCATCTCACATTTGCTGCTGCTTTGGCAGGGGAACAAGATTAATTAAAGACTACTTAAAGTCTGATTTATCTGCTAGTCATACTCAATCATGAAAGTCTAGATGAGCAGTCTCTACTGGCTGGAGAGGTATTCTGCCATGAAAGGTCTGAGTAAACTGAAGTTAAATATTATGAGTACGTCAGACCAGAAATACTAACATAAACAAACTAACATAAGCATCTTCCTTAATACAGATTAAGGGCCTTGGTTTCTCTGATTCCTAAAGAAGTTAGTGTAATGACTACAATCCAAGATTATGTCCTGGGATTGTTAGTTACCAAAGATGATATGAAGGGGCCATTGACCCTGATATTTGGGGCTTGCCTAATTCACAAGCTTGGTTTCTATTCATGAGGATATGTTTAGAAGATTTGAACAATAAAATGTCTTCTGTCTTACCTCTAATTCATTAAAATCAAGTTTGAACACTCTAGCATTCAAATTAGGAAAAGCTAATGAGAGAGCTGATCATTAAGCTTTAATTATTGTTTCGCATGGACCATATCCTACATATACGCTTCTCCAAAGGCACATTTTAGTGCCTAGTTCTAGAACACTAGTTCTGTATTTCATAGCGCTTATAGCTAGAAAGTTTCTTCAGTATTACCCAGTTAGTCTTTAATGATGCCTTCAGCTATGGGTATTTGCCACACTATCCCACACTTACATTCCTCCTCTTTTTAATTAGGAGCAGATTATTTCTTCCAGAAGAGCTGCTGAGAGAAATCTGTTTCCACTTGGCAGTTAGGCTAGAAATGTTACTGCCACTCCTGCTGTAGTTGCCTGCTAGCCTTTATTAGTTTGTATCGGTCTGACACAACCCACATTGTTGGATGCTTTCTAAATCTCTCTGAATTCAGCCTAAAATGAACTAAATTTCACCTCTTTTTCCCTTCAACACACCTCTGAACCATATAAAAAAGCTTCAGCTTACAGTTCAGATTTCTCCCAGTGACAGACTTAATATTAGTTCATTACTACACTCTTCCAGGGCCAAGCCCCTGTAGCAGAGCTGAACAGAATAATACTATGGGCCAAAAAGCCTCCATACTACAGCTACAACTGCTCATTACAAATTTATCTCTAGTGCTGCTTATCTACAGATTCCAGCCTTCTGTCCCATCCCAGCCAAACCATCTGTATGCTTAGCAACAGCAATCACCCAAAATACTTTGCTACTGTGGCTGCTGTGAAGAGCTCCAGACTGTACACTCCCATATCATGCCTCAGAAGTCAGTGGCTAGCTTGCTCTGTAGGCTGCTTGCTTTCCTCCGTTTGTTTTCAAGGGGATAAGTATGCAGCTGTTTGATTGCAGGACAGAT
>JASSUY010004104.1:0-15178 GCA_032466535.1 Forpus xanthops
TGTAAGGGTGGTGAGGCACTGGAATGGGTTTCCCAGGGAAGTTGTGAATGCTCCATTGCTGGCGGTGTTCAAGGCCGTGTTGGACATAGCCTTGGATGGTATGATTTAGTGGGAGGTTTCCCTGCCCCTGGCAGGGGGTTGGAACTAGATGATCTTAAGGTCCTTTCCAACCCTATCTATTCTATGATTCTATGATTTTCTGCACTCTCATTTGAGATTCACAGGTTGTCAGGTCTCCGATGAGAATTTGAGGACCCTGGAAATCTTTTGACATGTATGGGGCAGGTCTCCTCCCCATCACCTCCCCAGTGTTCCACTGCCTAAATGGGCCCTACGAGAAATCTGGAGAAGAACTTCCTACAAGTGCATGGAGTGACAGGACGAGGAGGAATGGCTTTAAACTGACAGACAGGAGATTGAGGTTAGACATTAGGAAGAAATCCTTCCCTGTGAGGGTGGCACAGGTTGCCAGCATGATGTTGGCGCAGCATGGGCATGGCACTGAGCTACAGGAGGCCAGAAAGGACACATGCACAGCCTCACTGGCCTTTCTGTGTGCTCCTGTGCAGACAGCATTACCTCTGCTACCTGTTCCCACAGTAACAGTCCCAACCTTAGATGCCTGAGCAAAATCATAATGTGAGTAACAAATAACAAAACCAGCCAAGGATCCTCACTAGTGAGCTTGTGTCTGCCTCTGTTCTAGTAGCTGCTACTTCGTGCAGACAATGCAAAACCACTTGCCATTGTGCAACTTAAACAAAAACCTGCAATTTGTGCTGAAAGAACAATATAACGTGAACGTAAACAGCGAAATGCTGCCCCAACACCCCCTCCCATGCATGGCACATCAGTAAGCCCTGAACCTGTCCTAGGGCAGGATGCCAACCTGCACCTCCATCCCCAGGCTCTGCTCCTCCACCCAGGCTGCAAAAGCCACATGTGTGCCCCAGGTCCCATCCTACAGCCGCTGTGCATATGGGCAGCGCTTCCAGCACTGTTAGCGTGAGGCCAGGTTGGTGGCAGGAGCCATGGCATGAAAAGCTTTAGATCTCAGTGTCAGAGCCTGCAGTCTGTCAGGGTGACTTTGCCTTAAAAGCCAGGACGGCAGTAAAGATGAAAAATGGTTTTGCCATTTTCTCTCTCCCCAGCTGCCCTCAAACTATTTATCCCCAGCAGGATGCAGAGCACCTGCTCCCAGCACACTGCTCCTCTTCCTATCCCTGTGTACCCACCAGCCAAGGGCCGTCCAAAGCCAGAAGCCGGGGAAGAATTGCCCCTTGGGCACAGCTGAGCAGAAGCAGGGATTAAAGGAATCTCACAAAATCCCCGCCTGTAGCACAGTTGGGGCAGGCTCTTCCCCATTTTAACACAGCCAGAAAAATCAGGCAAAAAGAGGCAGTTTTTCTCAGGAATGCTCAGGAATGCAGGCTCCACACAGGGACCTGAAACAGTGACAGAATACAGGTGACAAACACCAAACTAGAAGTGTCCAAGAAGCCAGAATCAGGAGGGCTGTAACAGAGATGAGCAGTTTTTCTGAGGTTTGCAAATTAAAAGAATCCCAAGTAATAGAATTTTTCAGGAGCCCCAAACTGGGTAATTTATTCCTAAGTCCCTGTCCATGGCAGGGGGGTGGAACTAGATGATCTTAAGCTCCTTTCCAAAGCTAACTGTTCTATGACTCTGATTCTAAGTGCTCTTTTAAACAGGTTTTCTCAGACTTCCTGACCAAAACACTCATTGCTGCTTTGGATGAAATTTTGTCTCAAAGACTGCTAACAGCAGACAGGAAAGGTGAATCTCAGTCTGATCTTAGTAAAAGTTTTATACACCTTCTCCTAATGTTGTAAGTATAAAGCAACATGAGAAATGACTAAAACCGAAGCACAAGTTGTGGACCGAGTTCAACGCTTCACATCCATTTGGCACTAGCGTAAATCCGCATCTGGTAAAGTAGAGTGGGTAAACCAAGGCTTTTACTGTAGACACAACTGAGGGTTACCAGGGCATCTACAAAACGGATTTCCCATCTCAGCATTCTCAACCCCTCTCGCCCGAAGTACCAACCCATTCCTGATGACAGGGGAAATGGGCCAGTTTCAGCCTTTGTTACAAAATCAGCTCTCAGGGAGGCTTCGCTAACGTTTCCCAACTCAGATCATGCACATTGTGCTTCAAGAGCAACACACTGGGCTAACTGCAACCGCAGGGAGGGCTCTTGTGACAGACGAGAGTGGCTGGGACCCTCGTGAAAATCTGTCTATCCTGGAGGAACGGCTTGTGGGGACACAGAGGGGACAGGAGGATCCGTGGCTGGTCATACACCCAACATCCTGTTTGAAAAGCAATGGTAAGAGAAAGAGGAGTATTCTGAAATGGGAGACTGGAATCAAAATCCAATAGGTCAGAAGTCTACATGAAAGTGAGGGAAAAATAGGCTGTATGTCGGTATCTCAGGTCCTTCCTTCCACTGAAACCATGACTGCAGTTGCCTTGCCAGCCTGCTTTACTCTCCAAACTCAACTATAGGCAGAGTCACACACATGGAGCTGGAGCTCTCTGCCATTCACAGAAAATATTTTACTTTGGTTCCCCTGAAATGACATCATTCTCCTCTTTATCTATCATGTCAGGAGAGAGTGATGCTAATGAGACGTACAAAGGCTTCTGAGTAGCTGAAGAGTTTTACAGTCCCAAGTTGATAAAGTAGAGCATTTGTCACCATTACCACATTTATTCCTGCGATCAAAGCCTGCATTTGCTGCATCAAATAGTGCTTTCCTGTGCTACGCATTACCATGCATTTCTTTCCAAGGAAATGAATCGTGAATCTGTATTTTTACATTCACAGTTTAATCACACTTATTCTCACACCTGCTGACTGCCATCTCCACATGCAGGATGCAAGTAGATTTTGTTGGTATGGATTTCCTCTACCTATATGAAAAGCCTCAATATTTTGTTTGAGGACAATCACCACCTTCTAGCTCTGAAAGGCTGCAGTAAAGAATACAGACAACTTCCTTCCTCCTGGAATTCTGGATTCAGTCATGTTAATTTACATTTAGATAGCACCTTTCATCCCTGAAGACCCCAATGCACTCTACAAACTCACCCTCTCTGTACACAGAAGCTGTACAAATATACACAGCTACATAAACAGACATAGCAATCTCACCACCGACTGCTGAAATGCATCTCTCTGCGTGTATTCCCAGCACGCTCATGGCAAGTCAGAGCTGCACACCCTATATCATATCACCATCACGGAGGAAAATTAGGCAGCGTGATTTAAAGCCATGCCATTTCCCTGCGAGGGAAGGGTGAGGAATCCAGGCAGGCAATGGAACAGCTTTACAGCCTGGGTGACTGACATCTCCTTGGCACTTCACTGCATAGGTTAAAATGAGGTGAAGACTGATTTGTGGCAGGTTATACCTTACTTCTTTCACACTATCAGTGCCTGCAGAAGTCCAAGCTTGCTGCTCCCTTCCACTGATGGGTGACCTTCAAGGAGTTTGTTTTATAAAACCAAAAAATATCTGCTTGCTTTGTAATGAAAACATCAGGGGAAATAAACCCCCATCTCCCCAACAGCAGTAGTTGACTGGCTCCTGTCAATCTGAGGACAAAGGAAAAGGAAGAAACCCGACATACCTGAGACACCTTTTTGACCACATCACTGCCCACAAGAAAGCCCTGTGCGTAGGAGCGTGCTGCAATGAAAGCTCGGGTTGCCTTCACCTTCAGGTCCCGGGGAACTTCCCCAAAGGGTTTGTGCTGCTCTGCATGTTTCACCATGCAGTCCAGGTACTCATCTGTGATATGGTACTGGGGATTCATCAGCTTGAAGAGTCGCTCCAGCAAGCGTGTCCAGAACTCATTGAGGGCCTCTTCCAAGTTGATGTTGGAGCCCCGGTAATAGCGGCGTAACTCGCTGTACAAGTCCTTGAAGACCTTCACGTTTTGAGTGTATAATTCTCCATACAGGCTTGGAAAAGCATCATAAAGGGCCTTTTCTGACTTGTTCAGCAAATCCTGGAAATAACCTGAGCAGAGAAGGAAAAGGAGATGATGATGCATCAATCGGACAAGCAGGAATCCAACAGGCTGTGTTGTCTGGCAGCACAACCAAGTGCCCTGAGAAAAGAGAAGGGCTCTAACAGAGCTTTTCCTCCAACCAACCTTACCCACACTCTTGGCCTTGAGCCTTAGCTAAGAATATTGAAGGAGGAACCCCACAGTGCCAGTGGCAGAGAACCATGGTCTGGGCTCCTTGCATCTTCTTGCAGCCTCACCTAGAACTAAAATTGAGGCTCTTCTCTAAATGCATAAGGCACTGTAGTGTTACTCATAGGTTTTCTTCATAGAACGCATCAACTGGCATAGCTTATTTGCACCACAACCTGCCACAATTGTCAGCCAGCACTTGACCCCGAATCAAGAACCAGCTACTTCTATCACAGAAGTTCACACTTGCTAAACATCACTAAAAACTGTTCTAAACCCACAAAGATGCCTGGATGCTGCTCAGGCAATGGACATCTGTCCTGCAAAAATGCTACAGTCAGACTAGTATATCGATGTTAGCACTCACACCAGAATGAAGTAAGATAAAGATTTCATCTAGAAGATAACCTGAAGTCTTCCATTCATGAGCGAAAGGTTAGAATCTTTCCAGCGTCTCCTGCTGAACCCATGACATCTTACCATCACACAAAAATGGGGCTCTTCTGGAGAAGACTGCAACTTGTTAAACTTTTAAACAGAACTTTCCCCTCTACCCTTCCCCCAGTTTGTTTTTGCTATTCCTGGCTGAGACATTGATAATTTGGGAAGCCAGCAGGCCTCCAATACAACATACACATCTGAAACACACAGCACAGTGGTGTAAGACAATGTCCCTGCAGGCAGAGTCCGTGCAGCACATTTAGTTCCAGAAGACATGGTTTTACTTTGACCAGCTGTTGTCCCCACTGACCCAAACCCACTGTGACCCACCACACAACTTGAAGTTGCCTTTACAGACATCATTGCACCCTGTATGAGTTACCTTTCTTTCCTGCCTCACTGTTTATTTTCCAAAGTGTTATTTCCAAAGCCCTGGTAATATGGATGGAGCAGGGATGTCATCAGGGATGGTGCCAGCCCTTCACAGAGATGCCTCCAGAAACCCCAGTCATCACAGACAGCCTGGCTTGGAGGGCACAGCCCATAAAGCCTGTGCCAGATGGGAACAGGCACATCTTATTGCGCACTTAAAGACAGGGCTGCAACTCAAGTGTTTTGAACTGAGGCTGACATTGCCATGTTAAAGGTTCTCATCCCACTTCCCTATTTAGGTTTGCATCCTACTTTTGTTTAGGTATGAACAACCAGATGGTTTTCACCTTAGGTTCAGTGGTCATAGATGTGACAGAAATGCAACTCTCCTGCTAAATACAATAGGGTAATGATGGCAGATTCATCTCCTCCCTTACCAGCATCTTTGGGCATTTCCATCCTCTTGACTTCCAGCTACCTTCAGGCTTTCTGAGACTGCACAGTGGGGAACTCATAGCAGGACCAGCCTGATTCAATTTACTGATTTACACAAGCAACTTGAATCATCATTTAAGTCAGTGAGAGGAAAAATGAGCTAAATAATCATTCTCATTTCAATTACATTTGTACTTTTTAGGACCTTTTTGAAGCAAACCTGATTATACTGTTCTTTCAATCTCAACTACTATTACTTTTCTCTGGTGATGTATGATAAACTGTAGTTGGAGGGAAACCGTTATTCAATTAAAATGAACCAGCATGTATTTGAGTATATAAATTAACTTCACTATGCTAAAAAAGAAGGCTTCAGAGAAATGCATATTGCATGTACAAAGCTTTATAAAACAAAGTATTTTTTAAGGGAACAGCACTGACTACAATCTCTTTAATTGTAGCCTAAAACACTAGAACTAGAAAAGCTCATTTCCATGGGTCATGTTTATATTCACAGACTGCAAGGGCCATAAAAGCTTTCTTGTGTCAGTTATCTGTTGTTGGCTTCTCAGATTCAAATGAAGCCTAAACCCAGAATCAGACTGAGCAACTGAAAACACACTCTGCATCTGCACCACAGGCTGCTAGTACCCAAACTTCTTGCAGTACTTTAACAAACTGATGTGGAGCATGAATAACCTGGCCTCCTCCAGCCACAGTTAAGTGTTGCTTAGTAGTATAAAATTTAAGTGCTTTCAAATGACTATGAGCAAACCAGGTCTTAGCAGGAAATAAAAACACATTATCCAAAATGCTTGAATAAAAACTGTGATTTCAAAGAGTACCTCTGGAAGAAAGTTATTCTCATTCATCCTGACCTGGTTGGCAGTTTGGATCACCAAATATTTCTGTCCAAACATCTCCTGAGTACTCCACCACCAGGTAAGACACTGCCAGAGGACAATCTGCTACTTGGAAGCTTCTCATCCTGCATTTCTCTCCTGCCCTAGCATCACAAGGGAGCCTGGGCTAAGGAGATCGCAGTAGGCCAAGCCGATGTCAGGGCTGAGCAGCCCCCAGCTCCTTACCACTTCTTGTTGCATGGCTACCTTCCCCTGTGGCATCTCCGGAAGGGGCTCACAAGTCAGGCAGATGGTTTGTCCTGACAGGACACTGTTTCCAGTCTGACTAATTTGAGGTGGTCTCTGTTCTGCTGTCTCAGCCTTCCTGCCTGCACAGTGATCAGTAATGGCATTCACCTACAACAGACACAACATAGGAAGTTTCTCTGCTGTTGCTGAGATACCCAAAAGCTGCTCTGTATCTTAACTCATCACTCCAAGTGCTGCTGTTACCCATTCACAACTTAATTAAACTGAGCTCAAACTCCCTCTCTTGTATAATCAATGTTCTTTTTTCTGCGACAAGTGATGCTAAGTGAAAAATTGCTCAGCAATTCAGGTACAACATGCAGCTTGGCATTCACCAACAGGAAGAAGGAAACAGCAACAAACACAACCCTGTTTGTCAATCCAAGGTAAAATGACTTTCTTTGTACTGCTACAGGAGAAACAAGATGCGTATCTCCCTGTCAGAAAATTGGAAACTGCTCTCGAAAAAGATCAGGCTAATTAAGAGTTGATGAACTGTTACTTCTCACTTAAATGAGAGAACACCAATTACAGTCAACCCGTCTGTGGCTGCTTTGTGAGAAAACTCTTCTAGATTTCACACACAGAGGGGGGAAAAAATAATCTACATTATCTAGGGAAAATTAATTCGCAATTAAGTCTAAATGTGTTTGTGATGAACGGCTGACCTGGCAGGGAGTTTAAATGCCCATTTTGCAGCATCAGAAAGCACTAAGAAGTGGGGTTTGTCAAGTGGAATGCACAGAAGCTTGTGCTAACTGTACTGGTTCTACCCACGATCTCAGCCAGCGCTGCTCGTACACTTGGCATATATTCCTGCAGTTAACCCCACATCTTTTCAACGCTCCCTGCCTACTAATATCCAACCTTTCAAGGTATTTAGACATAGATTAAGATTTTAGACATTGACACAGATTAAGGATTTGCAGGGCCTTGGGATAAAACAACTTGCTGAAGCACAGTTCAGGCAAATCTCCTTTTTGATTTTAAGTATTAGCAATTATTTATTCCAGGAGAAGCATCACACTACCTGTAGCCATGGTGGATGGGGGACCCGTGGGCAACCTGGGTGATTGGAAGCCTTTAATAACAAAGCTATACCACTATTTCTATGAGAAGGAGGTCCATCTGGATTCATTAACTCTGACTTAGTCCAGCACTGCTGGGCCTGCCCTGGCTCCCAAAGGATGATTAGAGAGATTAGCTCCAGCCAGGGATGGCCAGATGGAGGCAGATTCATCCAGGTTGCACCCTGAACACATCCCCAAGGCCCCCAGGCAATGCTAACACCATGCTCTCCAGACCAGCAGCAACAGATTTAACTTACGTCTGAATTCATGCACCATAGCATGTGGCTTCATTAGATTTGGGAATGGCAGGAATGGAGGGAAAGAGCTTATGACGAGCCAGCGCTGGAGCTAGACAGCTCTTCTTGCTGCAAGGAGAGCTGCTGCGCTCCTGTCCTTGGGTGCAGGTACACAGCTGAGGTGACTGCGGAGGGCCGGCTTCCCTCTGGAATGATGCATTTGTTTCACTTTGAGTCACAAGAAACAGTTACGTTTTCTTGGACTTCTGAAAACGCACAGATGTTCTCAGCTTCTGCCAGCCTCAGAAACTGTACAATGGAGGCACACTAGCCAGAGAAACCTTCCTGCAAGTCACCTGCTAAATCCATGGTGGGCTTCTCAGAGAGGCAATGAACAGGCGACTCTTTCGTCACTGTGGCTGCCAAAAGGCTCCCAACACTGCAGAGCTCAGCATGGGAGCTCCCAAAGCCAGTAATTCACATGAATCAAGCTCCATTTTCCCCAATGAAAGGCACAGCTCCTCAAGTCAAGGCTATTCCTATGTGAAACATAACCTTTCACCTTGCTGTATTTGAAAGAGTAAAGAAAATAAATGAGTCGTTTTTGGGTCTCATCATTATTATTGCCTTTCATTTCCACGCTCTGAAACAAGATATCCAGCTTTGCCCAAATGAAATTTGGCTTTTGGCAGTAGCCAGGTCTGAGAAACTTCTGCCTCAAACAGAAAAATGGCTGAAAGTTCTGAGCAAAGAAATGGAATGTTTTTACAACCAAGATAACTTTCCAGCCTTGGCTGCTGTTTCTTTTGCTGTTGCAGTGACAAAAGCTTTCTTCTCAGAGAATTAAGTTTTCAACCAGAATCTATGACCTTTGCACTCCAGAGAGACTGCAAATCCCCACCCATTTCCCCACTTCACAGCTTCCCCGTGTTCACAGCTCATATTTTCACAGTTTCCACATTTTCACAGCTCTGGATTCAAACTGGGAAGCTGTGAATAGCAAGGTAGGTACCGGCAGTTTCTCTCTGAAGATGGAAAGTTTTGGGTTCCCAATTCCTCGCTGCCCCCCAGCACCAAGTCCTTTACCCAAGCTCTTTGATACCATTTGATCACGCAACATCTGGAACACACTGGGGTTTCTTCAACTAATACAATGATAGAATGAGAATGGCTGTAGGAGGGAATGAAGAGGTCACTGAAGGAAGAACATCCAAACACTCTTTGAGCATGTGACAGATCAGCCTTTCCTCGAAACCCATTAAATTTTAGAAGCATACTAGAAAAGAATGTGAGAATTGGAAAAAGGTGACAGAATTACTTTCAATCTATTATTAAAGCCTTAAGCAGAAATCTGCAGCACAGAAAGTCACAAAAGCACAACTGGAAAGAGTAGTGCCATTTCAGAGGAAATGAGGAAGGAAAACACATCAGATGATGCCATTAATTCCAAACTCAGATTTTAAGAAGAAATCTGTTCCTAAAGGCAGGTTTAACATTGGATGATTGGATTTGCTGAATACCCTCGGCAACCACCTCTACCTACATTCGTAAGTCAGTCTTTGGAGGAAGGGAAAGGCATCAGTGCGCAGGGCTCTAGGAGGAAGGAAGCCTATGGCAGGTGATATTTCAAATGGTTTGCTTTCCCTTTGAGCACAGAAGCAGCACCAAGGGCTCTGCCCTACCTCCACATTCCAGCTCCAAGCTCTCCCCTGCTTCTTCCATTCTTAATACAAGAGCAGATTGCTCCACCCCAAGACAGCACAGCTCAATCTTGCTTGTGCTTCTGGGAAGCCTAGAGTAGTCCCTGCAGGAACTGCTAATAACTTATGCTGCAACCATGTGGTGCAGCAGCGCTCAGCAGCTACAGAAGCACTGCTCTCATGTAAAAGCTACCTAAGTTTTTCAGCAAGGTGGCAAAATGAAAACTCTTATCTCTGCACAGCAAGCTAGGTCTGCAGTCCAAGGGCTCTGCTATAAACTGCTAGGAGAGCTGGAGGTGGGGGCAAAAATCTGAGGAGGAAGAAGAATCCAATTCCATGTTGTAATTTCTCACGTCTGAGCAAGCACATGAGCGTGTGGTGGAATTCCTGCAGGGCCAGAACCATGCACCAGTCTCTGTAGCTCTGGAGGGAGGCCGAGTGAAGCATGCTTGTCATTAACGCTGCTATTGTGTTTCAAGAAGACTGGACTAAGAACAGAAGAGAAAAAAAGCTGGCTCTGTGTTGTCCTGAACACCAATAAAAGCAAGTAAAGAAACTGGATGGGGATGCCTGCTATAGCAGAGCTCCCTCTCAGTGCCAGCCCTGTTGGTCTGAGGCACAGTATTTTCCTGTTTTGAGTTCCCATTGAACATACTGCTGCACATCCCGATACAAATTTGCTCCTCCAGTTGGTTTTAATGCTGTCGTTGCAGTCGAGCTACTATTAGAAGAGAATAATTCAGCAACAGATTTAAGCCATTAAAATCCAAATCTAATGCATTCATGTCTATTTTATTCACTTCGGTAAGAACAGTGATATTTTATTTATAAAATTGTTATTACTCATTATTAATTCAAGTACTACCCATGGCTGTGCTGAAGAGCTGATACCAATACAACAGCTGTGATATGCTCTTGTTGTACCTTAGCTGGGTGCTGCCAAAGGAAATAACCAGGGTGAGACCAAATGACAGGTTCCACATGCAATTAAACCTACATGTAGCATTTTCCTAGGGGTTACCTTTCTCCTCAGTTTCACATGCCTGTGAAACAGGTACTTTGGTGTAGCTGTTTCCTCAGACGCAATCCATCGTAGAGAATGCAGTCCCTACCCACTGCATTTTGATTTACTTTCATCTGCAACATTGCCCCTTCCTTGGTGGCTGCAACCTAAGAGGCATTATGATAAACTTAAGATTGCAAAAAAAAACCAAAGAAAGAGATACAAAATTAGCTTCTACCTAGAAGCCAAAGAATGAACGATACGAAGGAATGTGCCACGATGCAAGAATTAGGATGCTTACAGGTGGTACAACTTCAAAGCTTTTAGGAATCTCTCCAAAGAACCACTTCATTGATTTCTCTTCTGCACACTGTGTCCTGGGTGTGAGAACACAGGACTGAAGGGATGCTTTGGGTCAATGAGACAAATGCCAGCTCTGCCAAGCAATCATCAATTTTGTACTCTCTTAAATCTGCTCAGTGCTCAGCACAAGAGAAGTTAGAGATTTCTGCCTTCACTCCTACTGAATGGGCAGACTCCTTTCCTTAATTTCTGGTCTAAGTTCATTCTTCATCCACTTGGTCTCTGAGAGTGTGGTCCTATAGTTTCAATAGTTGTTTTGCTTTGGTGTTCACTGAGACATTTATACACAATATTCCACATTTTCCCAGCCAGCCTTCCTACACACATAAAGGTGCTTTTCCCCCTTCACACCAGACAGACTTTTCAGTCCTTTTGATCTTTCCACTAACCTGTATCTTCACCTCTTCTGGTTGGGATTAACTATTGTGGGTTGTTGGTACTACAAAGAACATCTCCTTTTCTTCACTGGAAATAACACCATGAGTACTGCAAGGCCTGTGCTTACCTTTTCTAGGAATGCCTCACATCAGCATTTTAGACTTTCTGCCACCAACTGGTACATCCTCAACTCTCCCCTTTCCTATTTCCAACCAATTAGCCCCCAGCTGTATGCCTCACTGGAATACTGAATTTCACCCTATTTCTATTACTTTGGTCACTGTGGTTATCCATTATCCTCTTCAACAGTGACAACTTTTCCAGCACTGTGTCATCAGTTAATCTCATGAATGCACTTCTTATCATATGTGCTGGTATTTAATGGAGCTGTTAACAAGGCTGAAGTCTAGGCCTGCCTTTAAGAACCACAACTGGGACCTCTCTCCAGCCCAGGAACTCATTCTTCAAAACAGAGTATTGCTACCTCCCTGTTAGCTAGTTCATCTGATAATTCTTTCACTAATTTCCATCTTCTTCAGCTTAATTAACTACTCAAGGCACAGATGCAAATGTAGTTGAAGTCTCCTGAGATGGGATTAGTTGATAGAACAGACACACCATCAGCAACTGTGAAAGCAGGTAGTTATACAGGATTTGATCCAATCCTTAAAATAGCTGGCTTTGGGTATGAGTAAAAAAACAGCCTTCCTTAAACTGGTTTTAGACTGGGATACAGAGCAGAGAGTTCGTTTCTTCTGTCAGGGAAAAAAGGGCTTTTTGAGAGCACAAAAATCTTTCTCCTGTGAAAGAAAGTCTTGGAATACGGCTCCACTGTGAGAGACCATAGGAAGAACAGATCTGTGCAAACCTTAAGACACCCCTGAATTCAAGTTCATGTAACAGCTTTGCAAAGGCAAGAGACACATAGGGCTGAAGGGCAAAGAAGTCTAAATAGTCTGTATGGGTGGCAGGACATGTAAGCAAAGCCTGTGTGTGTGCTGCAGCATTAACAGGAGTCAGCAACTCCATGCTGGAGCGCTTGAGCCTGCTGCAGTATTCCCTTCTGCCTGGTGATAAAATAGCAAGGAGGGAACAGGAGCAAGTGGCATGCACCTGCTGGGAAAGTAATTCCAGGCGCCACACATCACCCTCGCAGACCCGGGATATTAAATGTAAGGCAGCTGACATCCAAGCCATTTGTCTGTTAGCTCCTCTATTGTTTAGGCTTAAAAATTCCATGTTAGGAAGCTTGCTGCGTGCTGCGCTCAAGGCAGGAGGGGGGTGCTCTGGAGAGGGTGACCTGGTAGCCACTCTAGGCTGCACATGTGGAAGCACATGCATGTTGTGTGTGTGGCTGTGCACCAAAGATTGCCACTGGAAGTATTCACAAACTGTGCAGATGAAGCCCTCCGTGGCACGGGTTAGTGGTGGCCTTGGCAGTGCTGGGGGAATGGTTGAACTTGATGATCTTGAAGGTCTTTTCCAATCTAGGTGATTCTATGATTCTATCATCCAACATGGTGCAACAAGCCACTAAAACACATGTCTTTTCTGGTTACCCTGAATATTTACGTATGAGGATATAGTGGGTCAACACCAAAGCAAGGAGTCTCAGGCAAGTGTGCAACCCAAGAGGCCAGGTAATTCTGTGCACTTTGGACAAGGAATGCTCCTACCACTCAAAACCCATCCAACTGAAAGGTTTCCTGGCCAAGCCTCAATGCCCAAGAGTCACTGCTGGTCACCACTTCTGTGGGCTTGTCATACCCTTTTTGAGCACAGGTACACTGCTGGGCTCTTACAGTGAGCCTCTTGTTTAGTTATATTTTCTGGGGAAAAGTTCTTCCCTCCACTGGTTTTAAACCTCTACAGAACAGCTACATTTTCTTTGCCACTACCTGTATCCTTATCAGCACAGGCTCCTTTTGGCAGTGTATCAAGCTCAGACGGCTCTAGTGGCCTGAGGTCCTATGCTCCATGCAGCCTGCCTGGTGGAGAACAAAGAGCTGTGCTACCAGCTCCTGTTGCAAGAAAATCTGCTGTAGGTTGAAAGCCTTTGCAGACGGGATTTAGTCGGTTTGCATCCAGGGTGGGATAAGCAAACACAAGAGATGTGAATCTTAAGATTATTTTTCCCATGTGTTTTCCTGGGATTTGAGCTGGCAAGGGATTTTAATCACGGTTCCTTCTAAATATATCTGTGCTACAGCTACGGGCTTGTAGCAAATGCTGAACTGCAACTATTGCCCAGCAGGCTCCTATCAAACAGATTTCATCACAATCTCTCTGAGAGATAAGGTCTGAGGAGACACGTGGGTGAGATTCATCAAACGGGAGTCAAGCCTGATCTGGCAACTCCGTCCTCACTTAAGGAAGAAAAGGCACTTCCATCTTTAGCATGAACTGAGCTCTTAGAGCCGCTCATCAGTCTCTATGGATTGTAGCAAGAGCTGGGATAACTAAGCTAGTCATCTGAACTTCTAGACAAAAGAAATTTTGTGAGATGAATTCACTCTTTCTTTTTTTTCCTCAAAGAAAGCCTGCATTTGAAGGCAAACCAACAAGCATCATAGCTAGCACTGACAGGAACATGGGAGGTAGTAGAAGTAATTGCCAGTAATGCCTGTTTCTTTTCAGGTTTATTCAGTAAGAACTAAAGGGCTTGATAACTCTTTAACAGCAACACAAACTCAGAAGTATGATATTGAGGGTTGCTGGCAGCTTTAAGAGGTGTGATAAACACCCTGGATACATGCACAGTACATACCTATACAGCAGAGGAATTTTTCGCTCCAGAAAGAAAAGCGTTCCTTTCCCCCAGCTGAAATAAACACATGGAAAAGCAGTCTCCCAGCTGCAGATGAAAGGGAGACAGACAAGGTAACCTCCTGACACCTCGGCCGCATGCCCATGTACCAGGCTGGTGACAAGCTTCAGGGACATGGCATGAATGAGAGAAGCTCAGGAGACGGCCATGCAAGTTGTCATGCTTCCAGCAACACCTTCCTGATGAGCTTCACTCAGACTGAGTTTGACTTTCCACCCCTTTCAGCAAGTGCCAGACTGCTGCCACTGTGAGAGCACAGCACCTCAGCCTCCTCCACTTGCCTCAAATACATGCTGCTGAAGATAGAAGATAATTATTATAGCTTTCAATACACATTGCCTAGCTTCTTCCTTACTTATAAAACACACCGTTATCAATTTGACACTAAGGCTCTATGCAGTAGTATTTAAATTGAGAAAAACATCAGTGAATCATTCTCTCTTTAGAATTAAATGCACGCCATTGTCTCTGAAAAAAAGCAGAGGAAGAAACCCCATGGTTTGTGTCCATCTTTGGCATTTTCCATGTTCAAAGAGGGACTGAAGCTCTCAAGCATCCTTACTGCATAGTTTTCAAGATCAAACCTCTTTAAGTTTTCAGAAGCTGTACAGTGGGACAGAACTGACTTTGGCTTTTTACCTTCTTCATTAGCATTGTCCTCTGCTCAAAATGACTCCTAGATAAACTATTTATTGTTAGGTTAATTAGACCATTTGAATCTATGCATGGCAGTGCATATTTGCAGTACAGAGTATCTAAGACACATGGCCCTTAGATATCTACACATCTTGAGTGTCTGACATGTGGCTTTCCCAAAGGAACAAGGAGGATAGAAATTACCAGCTGTGGGGATGGCATAGACAGGCAAAGTTCCCTTGTTATTACTCAGGGGTTTATCTAAGTCTTTATAAAGCTTTTAGTTTGTGGTTTTCTTTCTTTCAATAGCATCACAAAAGAACTTGTCTCTTG
>JASSUY010004105.1:0-10447 GCA_032466535.1 Forpus xanthops
GTTACCCCTTGTCCTCTCACTACAGTCCCTCATGAAGAGTCCCTCCTCAGCATTCCTATAGGCCCCCTTCATGTGCAGTGGCAAAAAGGATAATAAAATAAAATATTTGAAACATAGAAGAGTCAAAGTGCTTAAGAGAACTGTCTTTCTCTGCTCTATAAAATAAATTTCTTCAAGACTGAAATTTTGCCTTTGCTTGCAGCTACTCAATTTGATTAGCACAGTAGCATGGACTGTGAGAATGGTCTTACCAGGTATGCGCCAACAGGGCATAGCTATGCATCCATTAGTGATGAAGCTAAACTGGAACAAGGCAGCCATGCTACCCTGAAGGTTTAAGAATCACTATGGTAATTTTTAACCTTTATGGTTATAAACTTAAGCTTTTTATTACTTACAATTAAAAAAGTTAACAATTACTAATCTGACAAATACTAGTTTAAAACAATAATAAAAATAATGACATAAAAGTTGTTTTTTTTTTTTTTTTCTGTCTCTGTAAAGCATAAAAAGAAAATTACTTCATGCCTTCCAGCTAGTAGGAGTCCTTAAACAAACAAACAAACAAACAAAAAAACCCTTTTTTTTTTTTTGACAAAAAGATTTTTTTTTTTTTAAATATTGAGTAATTTATAGCTGGCCAAAAGTAGGTGAAACTTGCACAAAAGAAGTATATATTTTGCAGATTATTCAAAATTTGCACAGATTAAGGGGGGAGCATAGGGATCTGAATATATTTGGAAACCTAGAATTTTCATATTTCCTTAGAGATGTATTTCTACATAGTAGCTTTCTAGGTTTCTATCTCTCTTCTTCTCCTTCTGCTTCTTATTTTCTCTTCTTCATCCTCCTCTTGTTATTGTTGTTATCGTTATTCCCTTCAGATAGCATTCATAGTGCAAATCATGACAACTTAAAAATAAATTTCTCTGGAAGTGACACTAGTTCTCTTTTATTCTATACTCTTGTACTTTATATTATTAGTACACTTAAATCTCAGTGCTTAGGAATTTGGAAAAGATAAAAGGAAATGAGAAAAAAAATAAGCTTTTAAAAATTTCATTTCATTATATTCATTTTTATAAGGTAGAAAAGTGCATTTTGTTATTGTTGCCAAGAATGCACAAAGAAACTATCATAAAGCCTTCATGGGCTGCATATAAATATCTGCCTTCAAAAAGCACATGTCCTTCAGCTTGGTGAAGTGCCTGAGCCCAGCTACTACAAAGATGTTTTAGTGTTTCCCTTACAGTTCTCGTTACTGAGATAAACTTTTTTTCTGTGACCAGCATATATATTTTTCACATGTAAAAGTGTCATAAACAGCTCAGGTGCAACACAAAAATTATCCCTGCACTGTGCAGTCTAAATCAATCATGACTTAAAAAGTTAAGCTTATAAACAGATGTGGTGTATGTGGAGGGAAGACAAAAGACAAGGCTGAAGAAGAATATCACACTGTTAGTCAGCTGTTTACTCAGTTTGATGACTCAGTTTCTTTTAGCCTTATAATTTTGTTTCATTCCCCTCTTCTCTCTCCTTCTCCGTCTCTCCCTTGCTTTTTTAAGAATTTAGAGGTTGAGCCCACTTTCCTTCCCTTTGCTGAGCAGGCAATGAACAGTTAACACCTCTATGAAAGTTACAGTGTAATCCCTTTTAATATGTTTAGTTTCTGACACTAACAAAGTAACTGGCAGCCAGGTCCTCATCAAGTCCCGGTCGCACACTCCCCTCCCTCACTTTTAATGGAAAAGGACCCTTTGCACATTCCTTGAGTGATGCAGTGCACTCCAAACAGGCTTCAATAAAGCTGACCCAAAAACATGCTGGTGCACATGCCAGTATGTAAAACCAGATGTCACCAAAAGAACTGCCCAATGAAACAAAGTCTATGAAGATGGAGAACAGGGAGATTTTGTTATGAATGTGCGCATAGCCTGCACTACTAGAAGCAGAGAAACTGAAAATATCTCAAAATCAGATAACTCAGGTTAAAAAGACACAAAAATGAACAATCTGTGAGGAAAAACAAGAAAAGCATATATGTAAACCATGCAAAAATAGAAATATCCACTTCTACTCTGTGCTGCCAAGGTTGAGTGAAGATAAGAACTCCTGTAGTAAAACAAAAAAAAAGGCTGGTTGGGTATAAGTCCTTCACATTTTTCCAAGGGAGAATCCTTACTCCATGGCTAGGCATCATCGTTTCTCTGAAATAGTATAAACTGACATGAAATAAAAAAATAAACAAAAATGTCCCACCAGTGTCAGCTTTAATACTGATTTCTATTCCCTTGTGAACTGTAAGTATTTATGAAGACAGAAGTATGCCTGAAAATTCTCAAACACCTCAACTTAGATTTTAAAAAATATTTAGCATTTTCTCATCAGTCCAACATAGAAACCTCAGATCATTATGGCCTCTGAATTTTGCAGTAAGAGGCCTCTGCATAAACTACAGAAATAGTTCTGGAATCACGGAGCAGAAGTTAAGTATTTGTTTGTTTGGTTTTTTTTTGTTTTGTTTTGATTTTTTTGTTTGTTTGTTTTGATTTGTTTTGCTTTCTCCTAATAACACAACTCTTAGGCTAAAGAATTATTCTTGGATCTGCCCAAAGAACAGGCTGATAAATCTTACTCTTTTTACCCTTTTATATCTTTTTACACACTGTAACAGCTTTCTCAAAATAAATGAAGAATAGTTTTACTTAGATAAATGCACACTATGGTTATGATGGCACTCTTTTGGCAGTGAGAGAAGAGAATCTCTTAAGGCTATGGCAGGAACTGAAACTTGGTTAAACATAGTCTAGACAAATGCTTTACTAAAAGTTGATTGAATAAAAGAAGTCAAGTATGTCATCCTACAACATGTTTTAAAATAAAGTGGTCATATAAACACTACAGTTCAGAACTGGATGTGACTTGGTTGGTGTATGTGTTTGACAGATGCATTTTTTTAAATAGCAGAATTTATATTTACAGGCTTGTTGAACAAACAAGAATAAAATTTCAATATGCTCATCCTGTCACTTCTTGGGCAATTTTGCCTATATGACAAAGTATGATAGTAGATACTGAGGTACCTGCAAGCAAAAAAATTGGGCTTCTGACAAGCATTTGCTATCCCCATTTCTAAGTTCAAAATCAGGAGTATTTCAGGGTCAATGACTAAGCTTTTGCTCTTGAAATCTCTCTAGGTCCAAACCTCTGGATCTTTAAAACTTCTTTTAAAATACATTATTTTAAAATATAATATAAAAAATATGTACAAAGTTTACTGCTTTAACTTTTTCCATGATGATGATTTGCTTATATTTCTGTATATTCCTGTATCTTGAAAAGGCTGTGCAGTCGAGTAGCTAAATCATTTGGGTTTGGTCTCCAATCTTTGAAACAAGGAGTGGATCAACATAGAAGTAACTTGAAACATTTCTGTCTTTAATCTGGCTTCTAGCTATGTTAGTCTTCAGCTACTGTTTTTTGACATTGTGGTTCTGTGTTTTATCGTTGCCATGTACATTGAAAGTAAGTGGCTTATTTGGTATTTGGTTCATTGGGATGTGTGGAAAACAGATATTAGAACCTTTTAAGCATGTTATTTCTTATTTATTATTCAATACAATTAACATTTGAATGGAAGGTATGTTTTTTTAAATTTTTATTTAATTTTATTTCTTATTCTCCACAAAAATGCTAGCAGTACACCATTCATGGCAATCCCTACAGTTACTGTGCCTACAAAATACTTTCAGTCATTAATGCAATATGTCTGCCAATATATATTTGTCAAAATATTTCTTTTAATGCAAATTAATTCTTATGAACGATCAAGTAATGTGTCATTACTAATGCTAACCTTGATCCAAATTGATGGATTCACTTTTGAAAGTAATGATGCAGTGCTACAGGTAAACATCAGTAGATCTACAGAAACTTTTTTAGAAAACCATCAGCTCAGACAGTGTTTACATTCAACATCTAATAACACAATCTCAGAAAACAATTTTAAGCACAGAACAATAAAGACTTAACTACTATTGTATTTATTTTATTTAGATTATTTATTTTACTGCTGTATTTCTTTTACTTTAGAAGTTTTCACAGATTTTAATAAGATAAGAAGAGAAACTAGATTATAGCAAGGGAGATAAAATTTCAGGTCTACAGAAACTCAATAATCCTTCTAGAACTGAAAAAAGAAACATCCTTTTTGTGATCTTTACATTGAAACCTCCCACTAATTATTTTAATGCCATTTAGGTCATCTCTTTTTTTCCTTTGTTCTTTAACCATGGAAGAAAACTCAAATATGAAATAATTTACATGAAATTTCTACAAATATCTGGAAGCTGAAAGCCTTAATTGGGTGAGTTGACCTTGACTGCCCCTCACACCGCTCTTCCACTCTCTTCAGGAGGACAGGGGAAGGAAAAAGCTCATGGGTCAAGATAAAGGCAATTTAATAAATTAAAGCACACTCAGATGCAATGAAAAGGATAAATATTTATTATCTACTTCCCATCAGTACCTAATGCCTGGTCACTTCCTGGGTAGTAGGTTTTCAGTATGTGCAGCAGTTGCTTTGTAAGACAAATGCCTTAATAGTGAATGCCACTTCCCCTCCTCCTTTCTCTTAGACTTTATTGCTGAGCATGATGTCATATGGTACATAATATCCCCTTGGGCAGCTTGGGTCAGCTGTCTTAGCTGTATGCCATCCTAACATCTTGTCCATCACCACTTTTCTGGCCTTTGGGAAAGAGGGAGGGCTGGAGATACTGAAGAAACAACCTTGATGCTGGGCAAACATTGCTCAACTCCAGCTGAAATAATGATGTGCTATCAGTACTGTTCTGAATAAAAAATACAAAGCACAGCACTATGAGTGCTGTTATGATGAAAGTTAACTCCATTCCTGCCAGACCTAATGTACTTAATCATGAAACTGAAACTTAAATTATCAAATATTTGTCCTAACTTACCATTAATTTATGAAAATGAAATGTGGTTTAGTTCATATATAAAATATATATGAAAGATTATATGAATATGGAAGATTCTGGAAATATTATCTTTGCATTTATTTTTTGCTCATTACTTCTAGAATATATGTGCATCCCACAGTGCTCCTTTTTTAAGGGGTTACTGTAATTTTATAAACTCTATCAAAATTATCTTTAAATAAAACCTCGTATTTTGGTTCTTTGGTTTTACATAGGGTTTTGTTTCTCAGAACATTATGACAGCTACAAGACAGCAGCATGTGTATTTTTCCAAATCTGTGGTTCATAATAAATGAAGATCTTCAAAGAATACATCTATAAAAAGCAAAATTAGTTCTTATACAACATTTTTTGTTCTTGTTTGTCAAAATGCTTTTAAAATGTTTGAATAAGAAGTTATTTGTTCAAGAGATGCTGTTGAAATTACAATGAAGAAAGGTGAAATGAAAGAAATATTGAAATAAAGAGGGCCATGAGGATAATCAGGGGCTGGGGCACCTCCCATATAAAGATAGGCTGAGAAAGTTGCGTCTATTTAGTCAGGAGAAGGTTGCATGGAGACCTCATAGCAGCCTTTCAGTATCTGAAGTGGGCCTGCAAGGATGCTGGAGAGAGACTCTACATAGAACCATAGAATCAACCAGGTTGGAAAAGACCTGTAAGATCATCCAGTCTAATCCTTACCCCAGCACTGCCAAGGCCACCACTAACCCATGGCATTAAGGGCCTCATCTACATGGTGTGTGAACATTTCCAAGGACAGTGACTCCAACACTGCCCTGGGCAGGCTGCTCCAATGCCTGAGTACCCTTTGGGGAAGGAATTGCTCTTTGTCTCTATCTAAACTTCCCCTGGTGAAGCTTGAGGTTGTTTCCGTAAGGGACTGTAGTGATAGGACAAGGGGTAATGGGTCCAAACTTAAACAGGAGAAGTTCAGGTTAGATATCAGGGAGAAGTTCTTTACTGTTAGGGTGGTAAGGCACTGGAAGAGGTTGCCCAAGGAAGTGCTGAGTGCTCTGTTCCTGGCAGGGTTCAAGGCCAGGTTGGACAGTGCGTTGGATGACATGGTCTATTGAGAGACATCCCTGCCCATGACAGGGAGTTTGGAACAAAATGGTGTTATGGTCCTTTCCAACCTAAGCATTCTATGATTCTATTCTGTTATTAATAATACGGCCTATGTGAACCATTTAATTCTAAATATAACCTAGATTTCTAATGAAAAATAGATTAGGATCTACCTTTGACTGATGTAATTCAAGAGAACTTCTTTTGTCTTTAACCTGCATATATTCTTAGCAAGATGTGAGCTCTCTGATATTGCTTGAAATGATGAAAAGTACACTCCTGGTCTTTATGATCATCTGTAGGGAAATTTGAGCAAATGCATAGTTTGAAAGGTGACCTGATGCCTGGATATCTGTTTCTTAAGTAGTTAAAGTACATTTTGGGCAATTTTAACAGAAGCTAAAGTGAGTTTTCAGTTAGAGGTAATTAATTCCTTCAGAGCATTATTAATCAAACAACTTTATTCAAATACTTCATGCATTCAGTCATCATACAATGCAATCAAGGTGAACAGTTTTATATGCAAACTTCTCTTTCTTTTTGGTTTCCTTGTGGCTAGGTAAAGAGTGAGTTAAAGCCTGGGCTTGAGAGCAGTATCAAGTTTCCTGTATGTTATGTTTATTGGCTTTTCCCTCTGCATTGTTGCTCATAAACAAGCCACATTTTTTACTGTAAAGGCTGCAAACATTTGACCCATGCTCTAAAAGCCATTTTACCCTCCTTCTGTGAATAGAAATCTCCCAAAATATCTACACATCCCTTCATGTTTTATGTCATTAAAAAAGATGATGGTATATTTTATGGATATGAAGTAAGTTCAAATTGTTACATTTTTACATACAAAGTTTGAAACTCACTTAAAAAAGAAAAAAAAAAAGTATCAGCATAGTAGAGTATAGCTGAAAGTGTAAAAAATTGAACTGACAGAGAGCCAAAGAGCACCTTAAGTGTTAGAAACTTTAAAAGCAACGTGTCTACTCAGAATTTGTTTTAAAATGCATAAGCGACAATCCAATCGAGCTCACAGAAAAATCACCTTCATAGAGCTAAGTAAAAGTAAATAGATCACTTTTCTTATTAATTTTACTCAAAATAATTTCATTTTCAAATAATGGCTGTTATTGCCTATTATGTAAATAGACATAAAGATAACATACTTTGCATTTTGAAACTATATTAAAAAATCCTTATGGACAACGTTGATTTGTTAAAGATCTACAGTGCCAGGAAATGTTAACCATTTTTATGTCCATAGAGAAACAAATCTGCATTTCTATAATCTATCTTGAAAGTAGAATGGTATTTTAAATAAACTATATTAAAGAGTTCTTAGCAGAATATTGAATTATTTCTTGGTTGACTTAACATAGCTCTACTAATGCTAGAGATGGGTCAATTTACTCATTTCAGTGAATATATGCTAATTTACATTAGCTGAGAATCTCATTTTTAAAAGATTGTAGATTTGTGCAAATGTTTATTTATAATCCTGGATTATAGGAAAGGATGTTTAGGAGCATTATTTCAGTCCCAAAGTGCTAAGATGCAGTTAAATCAAACTTAGAAAATTTTTAAAGTCTTTCAACAAAGGATTGCTGATGACTATCTTTTGTTCTGGGAAGAGATATATTTACCAATAAACTCATCTCACAAGGGAAAATTTAACTAGTTCTTTACTGGTAAAAAGCATCCAGCACACAGGTAGAAGGCAAAACAATTTCCTGTGTACCAATATGTACATTTAAGCCACTGTGAGAAACTGAAAAGGTCTTAACATTAATATTAAATTTCAATAAGATCTAAGTTCCTATTAATAGGACATAGAGGCAACATAGTCCTTGCATTTCTTTAGATACTTTTATAATACACAAAATATGTAGGTGCCTTAGAGAGAGCTTCTCAGTAGACACATCATAAGCCATCTTCAGATGCTGTAGACCACCTAAACTTACAAAGAAAGAAAACTAGTTAAGAAAGAAAAAGAAAATTAAAAAAAAAGTGTTTCTTGTAGTCCTCAGTTCTTGCATGTGGAGTATGAAAGATGTGGATTTATATACCTGCCACTGTTGTTTTGTTCATTTTCAGTGGTAGCTTCCTAATGCTAAGAATTTTGAGAACTTCTATTTTTAGTTTGCATAGGATATGACAAAATTAGAGATGAGATACCTAATCATCTTACCTAAAATTATAAACTCGTATCTGTGTATCTCAGTGGAATAACAAAGAAAAAGTTTCCATATGTTTTGGCCAGAAAGATAGTGGCAGATTAAGTATAATCCAAGTTTTAGTAGATTCAGTTTTAGAATACCCATTTAAAATATTAATAACAGGGCTTGCTCTAAGGACTCTTCAAAGAGTTATTGAAACAGTGCAGACTGTTTTTAATATGCAATTACAAAACTACATAGATATAACTGTACTTACAGTCTTTTTGAATTAATGTTAAAATTCTTCTTCCTGTGATGTGCTATTAATATGAACAGAGAATGAGAGAATAATTTAGGTTGGAAGAGACCTTTGCAGGTAATCTGGTTTTACCTCTTGCTCGAAGCAATGCTGACTTCAAACTTCCATTATATTGTTCAGTGCTTTGTGCAGTGGAGTTCTGAATATCTCAAAGGCTGGGGATTCCACAGTCTCTTTCAGCAACTTGCTTCAGTATTTGGTCACTCTTATTATGAAGACTTTTATATTTAGTCAAAGTTTTCTTGAAGCACGCTGCTAATGGTCAAACCTTTCAAAGGTGGTATAGATCAGCTTCATAAAGACATTAACTACCTCTTACAGATAGAATCCACTCTCCCCAGTCTGCTTAAGTTGTCCCCAGTTTGATCCTTCTGATTGTACAGGCAAGCATAATAAAGTGATCTTCAGAACGTGTACACTATACTCTTACCTCCACCACTAACGTAATCTCTGATCCTGACCCATAAATTCTCACCCATCCCTTTGGAATATAAGCATACACTCAAGATACGCTTTCATGTAAGGTAAAGCCATTTTCTTTGTCTTCTCTCTATTATGTTTTGTGAATAGCTTGAATCCATCCATCCATTCATCCATCCATCCATCCAGCCAGCCAGCCAGCACTAACCACTGAAAATATACCATTATGTGACTCTCATCATAGTCATACTCTGTTTCTATGACTGAGCATAGCCTGTTAATTCCTTCTTTTTCTTATGCTTTGTACGTTTATGTACACACACAGGAGATAGGACTTCAGTTCTGCCATTTACCCTGGGAAAGGTATACTACATTGTCTGACCTGCTGTCACCTCCAATCTGGCCATTATATCCCTGTACTGACAACATTATTGTTGCAATAGGAGACAAAGAAAATGTTTCTACATACCAAATGTTTCTACCAAAACAGGTATGCAACCCAAAACAGCTGCTGACTTTCTAGAGTTAGCCTGAATATAATTTTGGTCAGAGAGGAATTGAGACTAGTATTTTTGGATACATATTTCATTCATGATCTGACAGCATTAAAAGAGGGACAGGCATTTCATTAACTCCTTCATACTTGAGTAAATTTCGAAAAAAAAATGTGGAAGTACATCTATCTATATTCAGAGGAAAGATTGGAAGAGAGATTATTATTAGATATAATAATTTAATTATTATTGTTAAATCCTTAAGAGAGATTTGGGGTCCATTAGTTCTCCTGGTTCAGAAGTACCTTCTTACAACCCTGAGTTAAACAAGTGATTTAAAATGTAACTCTGACCTCAATGTTTGTTATTGCCTATCAGTATCTAACTGCATGATAAGGGCAGCTGTCCAGCATTCAGTCTGTTCCGGTCTTAATTCTGGAGCACCAATTATTCTCACACATTGAAGAGAGGAAAAAACATTTCATACTCAGTATCTGTCTGTGTCCAAGCAGCTGGGTATCTAAGCATCATGGTTTAAGCCATAAATCAGTCACGCAGTTTTTTTCTCTCACTCTCTTCCCCTTCTTTCTTCCCCCCACTCCAGGAGAGATGGGAAGGAGAATCAAAAGAATGTAGCTCCCACAAACTGAGATAAGAACAGCTTAGTAACTAAGGTATAACAAAAATCACTACTGCTACCACCAGTAATAACAATGACAAAGCAAATACAAGGAAAGAATACAACAGCTCACCAACTAATTTCCACCCAGCCCGACCAAGCAGTGCACCTCCCTACCCTTCTGGGTCTCTGCTCCTGGGCATGACGTGCTGTGGTCTCAAACACCTCTTTGGTAAGTTTGGATCAGGTGCTGTCGTGGTTTGAGGCCCTCAAACAGTTCTGCTCACTCACTCCCCACTCTTTCTTCCCCAGTCCCGGGGAGATGGGAAGGAGAATCAAAAGAATGCAACTCCCACACGTTGAGATAAGAACAG
>JASSUY010004108.1:0-24512 GCA_032466535.1 Forpus xanthops
GGCCGCCGTGGGGCGGCTCTCGACGGCAGCAGCGTGCGGCCCAGCGGCCGTGGGGCTGGGACCGGCTCCGCCTGCCGCCCACTAAGCAGGGCTGCTCCAGGAGGCCGGAGACAGACGAACGGCTTTCCCCCCACCCCAGCCAAGCTCCTTCCCGGAGGAGCCGCCAGTGGAACAGGGACGGCCTCTCCCTCCTATCCCCCGAGCCCTCCGGTCGCCTACCTGGGTAGGTGGTGGCCGGCAGCCCGCCGGAACCCCCCTCGGCCCGGCCGCTTCCTCCCGCGCTCCCCAGCGGCGGTTGGAGGGAGGCTCCGGTGCCCACGGCTACCCCAACCGCCCACCGGGGAGCTCGCCCCCCGGGGGGCCCTTCTTCGGCCGGGGGCCCCGCATGCGGCCCCTCAGACCAGCCGGTCCCAGCACCGGGTGCCTGCGTGGGGAATCAAACGCATTCAAGTTCCGCCGGCGAGCCGGGCGGCGGCAGAGATTCAGCTTCTGTCAGGGTCATCCCCAGCGGTAACCGGGTCCCTGCGATACCGAGATGTTAATTTTTAGCAGGAAGTTCCCAGGAACCTCTGGGAAAGGTCTGGGACATCTCATCTCACCAGCCCTCAAGCCGATTAAAATTGTATTCCCTTCAAAGGAAGCTTGTAGAGGCAGGCTTCATCCCTCTGGAAATTCAATTAATTCCTTGAATGCTTTCACCCAGGAACACGCTGATGTATTCGCATAGTCAGCTCTACCTTTGAATACGTAGTCATTTACATTAAATAGCAATGCTGTTGGCAGCTGCTGCCATCAGTACTTACCTGAAGGAGGTTTTAAAATTGGAAACACAAGTAGGTTTTACACGAGGTTAGTTGGAAGCTTTCCCGGCTTGAAATAACGCAAGAGAGCTGTGGGAAGGAAGATGGCTCACGGCAGGAACGCCGGCAAACTCGAGAATAAGAGCTTTCGGCGTGCCCGGTCCTACGGGTTCGGGCACCATCCACGAGATCCTCCCAGCCAAAGCTCTTTACAGAACTCGCTGCATTTTATAAAGCAGAGGGGAGACGTTCACTTACCAGCTGTCAGCACAGCAGAGGTTTTAAGTTATTCGAGCAAAGAGGACAGGACTTGCCGCTTATCAGGGCCGCTCAGGATGCTATCGGCCTTACTCCTGCCCGGCGGTGTTTACCGTTAAGGCTGAAGAGAGCTGATTCCAGCTGAACCCCGTCTGCAAAAGAAAACGTAAAAGGAAGCACGTTGTGTGTTTAGACAGACATGATACTTAACTCGAGACTGATGAGATTTCTCCTCGAATTATAAAACCAACCCCTTCCACGGGGAGGAGAGACTCACGTGAAGATAACCAAAGCGCTGCCCCGCTCCCCTTCAATACTAACCCTGTCTTCTCTGACTGATTGCAGCCGTAGCCACTGCTCCTCTTTCCTCCTCCCCTGGGCCGGAGCCGCCCCCCTCAGCGCCCGCCCCGCCAGCCCGGGGAAGGCGGGAGACCCACAAAGCGAGGGGCAGAGCTTCCCTCAACCCCCTCTGAGCCTTTCCCACCCCATCACCGCCTCCCCAGCCTCCAGGAATTAACAGCTAATTCACACGCTGATTGTCACCTAGGGCAGAAAAGGGGATGGGGAAACCAACCCAGCTGAAAGCCACAGCGGTTATTTCAGGCGCAGGATTCTCCTTCCCCGAGCATCTCGCCCGCTTCCAGCCAAGCCCCAGCGAATGCCATTCGGGGATCAACTACTCCCCAGAAGAGCCCCAAAAGCGGAACCCCACCCTGTATGACCAGCACAGGAAGGAGTCATGGGGCTCCTGGAAAACTCTTCACACTACGACAGCCAGCCACGCGGGACTGGGTGTTACTGTTTGAAAATAGAAGTTAATAAGTAATTCTGTCAGTGATAAAAGGGGGTGAGAAAAAAATATCACTTTATCCGGAATCCTGTGCTGCGGCAATGTGGTATTTTGCTAGAAGAAGTCTAGGGATTGTTAATAATCTAATTATTCTCTCCTGTTTCAAACGTGGTCCTGACCACTTTTCCTGGCAATTTTCTATATGATGCTTCAGGGAGCTTGTGGTATGGCTTTAACATCGTATCAGAACAAGATGCTTCCTTTATTGTAAGAGCAGCTCTTGGGATTTTGGTGGCTGTCAATGGAAATGACCAGAGGTGAAGTCTTCTCAGCAGCAGTTTCATACAGCTTACATGTAACAAAAATAAGAGATTAAAAGCAGGGAAATTTTAGCTATTCTTAAGGGACTATCCCTCTCTGTAGCCAGTGTGTTCTGGGCTGGCAACCAAAGTTTGGTTCTCTGTAATTTGTCTTCCCTTGAGCTGAAAATACCTTCATATATTTCCCCTCTTCTCCCAAGAGATTCCTCAGGTCTTCACCCTTCATGTCCTGGTCTTTACAAAGCCTAGCTGCTTCAAAGTATACAGCTAAACTACCTGCTTTCTAAAATCAGTTTAACTCTGCTGTATGTTTTTCCTATTAGCCCTCATCTCTTCTGTCCTTACCCTTCAAGTCATTTAAGTATTATAAGCACAAAATCAACTTAAAAAAAAAAAATCATTAAGGTTGCACAATGAAGGAGTCAGAAGTTAGGAAATACCAGAAGATGGGTTATGTGACCTCACATCCACCCCCTTGCTCATAGTCAGTCTTAAATTATGTAGTCCAGTATTATTTTGTGCTGGCCTTGCTTTATTTTGCATGGCCTTGCCTTTGTTTAGGATACAGGATGAACTTACTCTCAGGATGTACCAGATTTTTGCAGAACAAGTTGCTGAGACTATTCACCACAGAGGAGTGTAGGAAACCTTGAGGAAATGGATGCTATTCCTGCCTCTGTTCCAGACAGGATGCATGTGCTGCAGCTGCATCTTTTGTGCATGAGTTCATGGGCATGAGCTCACTTCACACTAGCTAACCCGGGTATTATTAACAGTCTAACATGGATCTTTGGGCAGGCTGAAAAACACTAGGGAGAAGAATATGGAATGTGCTGTTAGCAGGCTGAGCCACTGGCTCAGAGAGACCAACCCAAGTCACTGATGTATCTTTGAAGCTAGTTAGACGTATTCAATGTTCCTACGGGGATACTATGTGATGACTTACAAATCATCTGATTTTACAGCTGGCTGTAAGGTATGTGCTCATCAGTTTTCTGCAAGTCTTGCACAAGGTGTTTAGGTCTAGGAAGATCTAAGCATTCATATTTGCAGCCAAAGTCCATAGGTGATGTAGTGCTGTGAACAGAGGACCTGTTGCTCAGAGTTTTATTCCCTTGCTTAAAAGCAGCATGTGTAAGAAATGCAAGGGATTGTATCTAACAAATTGGAATACATCTCTATTTGCAATAAACAGCAAAATCCCAAATTCCAACTACATTAGTCAAGCAATATAATAGTCTTATTTGTAATAATGTAATTTCACTTTGGCATCTTCTGGCAACTGTAACTGTCAAGACCATCAACAGAATGAAAGCTGGTGTTTGTTGTCAGCTAAGTTATGTTGAACTAAAACCAAGGATTCAATGGCAGTTTGAACAAGTAATATAGTGCAAAACCAAAGTTCAGCTCCTTACCGCACTTTCAAAATGATCTGCACAAGCAAGAAGTTGGTAACTCATCTGCAACACCGATGAATTTACTTGGCAGAAAGTATAAGGAATCACTTCTCTGGGATAAAGTCTATTGCACACAAGTGGTATCAGCAATGATTTTACAACAATGAGTAGCCTTCAAAATGCTTTGAAAAAGGACGACTAGCAGGAAGGCAAATGAATGCTCCTGCAAGCAAAAACAATGCATGTGACCAAAAAGTCAACAGATTTTTTTTTGCTATTTCAGTACAAAATCAACTCTCCCAAGACAAAAACCTCTCCCAAACCAACCCTAAAAGCCACAGAAACCTTTAAATGCAAAATAACTAAAATAAATCTAAATAAAACCGAGTAATATTTTACCTCATGGAGGAACTATGTACCTCCTGAGCTAAACTAAAAAACAAAGAAAAATGTTACAGTCAGGCTGTTCCTAGCATAAAAAAACCTGGAGAAAACAAAGAGAAAAATTACAGGAAATGGAAGGAAAAACTGTTGAACATGGGAAAAGCAAAACTGAGGAGAATATGGAATAAACAGAATGGAAAGTCACTGCATCATGAAAGAGTTTTCCTCTCCCAGCAATCCAGCAAGCAAGATGACTAATCAGGCTTTGTGTACACAATGCACTATTCAGTCTATCACAGGCTACACCTCTGGTCCTAGAATTAAAATGCAACAGAACCATCCCCCTTTATTCATTACTTTAGGAGATTAATGCATTTATAGAAATACAGACTGTCACAACGTCCCTTTCTCCACTCATTTTCTATCTTACTACCTACCATCACAGCCTGATCCTTACCTTCTTTATGTCACACCATGAGAACAGTGCCAAATCCCATACATGCCCAAATCTCTGCCACTGAGCTCCAAAACCTGTCTCAGCATAACTCTGTGTCACAGAGTTTCTCTCAGTCCCTGTGCCCTGTATACTGTGGAACTGCTCTCCACTGCACTGACCCCTCAAGCTGCAGTAAGCCCCAGGCCTCACGTAGCTTGTTTAGTCACCCATTTGTGATTGCATGATACTTCTTCCAGAGACTCTTTGCCAGGAGACAACTTGCTAAAGCATGTCCCAGGAGCTTTAAAAAATCTGATTAGTTGCTGCAGGGCGTCTCACAGGAACCCACAGCATGTCATGAGTTCACAGCATGCAACCACCACCTAGTTCAAGGTCACTTTTTCAAGACCTGGTAGAAGAGCTACAGTAGGCTGTGACTGCTGTCATGGTCCCTAGGGACTGTTTTGTTCTGGGAAATGCAGAGTGCTTTCTCCTGCCCCAGGCTGTCCAGTGCTGCTGTATTCTGCCTGGGAGAGAGGACACAAGCAAACAAAGCATAGGATACAAGAAATGTCATGGAGGTAACCCCGGTAGGCTGAGACAGCCTCCTTGCCAGCCAATCAAATACAACCTGAAGTGGTAAGCACATTAGGAAGTGTTATTTGCCAACCAGAGTGAAGCCCTCAGGGCATGTAGCTATACACAAGAGCATCTGCAAACCCATAAAGAAATGCATTATCCGATAGGCACTAAACATCCCTATGCTTCAGTAGTCATGTGCAGAGGAAGAAATAGGTCAACACACCCACCTGAAGAGCACTGCAAGCAAAACAGCAGGAAGGAGAAGGGGAAATAGTTTGCAAAATTATGGAAAATGAGTCCTGAGCTAGTGGTTTTCATCAGATCAAAAGCAACATTAAACTGCAGATTCCTCCCCTCCACTCGTTACCTTGTTCCCAACTGTCAAGTTTCCTACTGTCCCTCCCATCCTTAAAGTGGATGCCAGTATACTGGCATGATTCCACCTCTACATGCATCCAAGGGTAACCAAAAGTGAATCTTCACAGCACTGAAAGCAGCCCTTCCCACGGGAAAGGGATCAAGAGTTGATTATGAAACAAACCCCTCAAAACCCAGGTCATCCACCTATCTGACAGGGACATGGCAGTACCCCCCCTGTAGCTCACAGGCATACAGTGGACTGCTGTTCACAAAGGATGCTGGCTGTGGCATCCGGCATGAGAGAAGAATGGGAGGAGAGAGGTGAGGTGGTACACAGGAGGGAGTGACCAGCTGGGGGAATCTGGGGGAGAGGGCAGGATGGTGGGATACCCTCATCTGCAGTCTGCTTCTAGGTCACAGCCCAGGTGCTAAATGCAGAAGGGCTCAGAGAACAAGAAGTCCTTGAACTTGGGGCTCTGGGTCCCTACCCACTTAGCCTTGTGTACGCAGATGACTGACATAAGCCTCTTTTGGAAGATGAAATACCTGTCCCTTTATGATTCCTACAGTACTATGCCAGGACTCACTGCTCCTTGTCTCCTTTCCAATGAGAGGCCAGCATGTGAAATACCTTTGCAATTTTAAGCATACCTTAATGCCCAGTTTCTTTCTGTGCATTTTTTTTTAAGATCTCTCTGTTATTTCCATAGAAACCCCTTTGCACAGCCTATCACTCCATCCTCCAGATTCCCAACTTTCTGTGTCCTACTGGCTTCACCTGTACAGCTGAGTCAGTATTACAAGCATTAAGGCAGCTACTGCAGGTCTGAGATATACAACCTTTTATCAGCTTCAAACTCTTCTTTGGCCACTGTTAACTAGGTTAAATTCCTTTACTGGTTTGCAGCAGCTGGGAACAGGTGCACAGTTTTTCCACCAGGTACTCTTCAGATTAGGTCTATGCTTGAAATATGATGCAGCAAGAGAAGACACAGAGTGGGGTTATAATCAAATAGCTGTGACTAGACTCCAAGAAGTAGGGTGAGAAGGCCAGGTGAGCCACTGTAAGTCAGGAGTGGTATAACAGAAGCTGCTTAGAAACCTTGTCATACACGAACAGCAGGCTCATTTCAATAAGAGACAGACAGGCTGAGAAGAAAAGTGCTTTGCATGTTTCTTAGATTCAAGAGTTCAAGCCGCACTCAGTCTTGGATGTAGGTGCAACAGCTGGGAATATTTTAAATGCATTTCTTCCCAAGACTGACTTACCCACTTCTGCTAGATAATGACCATTGCTACAGGCCAAACAGTCCCTTGCAACAGGTTGGAAGAATCCAGTTGGTACTCCCATGAAATAGAGCTAGTGGTGTGAGAGAGGGAATCCTTCCTTCACAGCACTCATGTTAACAAAACAGGCCTACAGCAGAAAAGGCTGTCTTGGTCTCCATAACCCAGGAAGACAATAGCTCATGGAGTGGACTCTACTCCTGTTCCAAATGAAAGCCATACTGACCTGTGCAAATATCACCAATAGGCCACTATCCAAGACATTTGCAATCTTACCACATTACTTCAGTGTTTAGTCATTTCATCCAGACACGTGGAAAATAACAAGTGATCTATGTAAATGATCAAAAAAATAAGCCATCTGTCACTCAACTCATCATCATCTAACTCATCATAAAATTTCCCACTGTACTTGAGCAGGAAGCTCCACTTCCAGCAGCCCAGACTACCTGCTCGGAGCCTTTGTTTTTTAGTGGGTATTTGTTTCTGATTCAGACCCTCACTGAAATCTGGCTTTTCTGGTTTGCAGCTAAAATATAATGGTGCAAGAAGAGGTCTGTCACTGAAATGTTATTATAGAAACACTACTGGGAATTGTGCCAAGGTCAACTTCAACTTCCCAGATACTATTTGGGAAACAAATACTTCTAATTGTAAACCTGGGCCCAGCTAGCCATGTGTGTAATAGCTGCCACATTTCTTCTCAGTAGTTGACATAAAGAGACAACCCCATGTTAGTAAGTAATGAAGATACTTAAAAAAGCTAGTCACAGAAAACAGCACTGGGCTGGGTTCTCAGCAACTGTTTCTATTTACATTGAACAGAATGACAAACAGAAGCAGATTGGTAACTAAATTTTCCAACTTCAGAAGGGAAAACTGTAAAATTAAGGAATCTCATTAGTGAATTTACCTGAACTGAAGAGCTAAGAGGCTTGAATGTGGAGGAAGATTAGAATATATCTAGATCAAAGGTATAAAAACTATTCCATGTATATATTCCAAGCAGAAGAAAAACCTTCTTGGGAAGCACTTTAGGCATGAATAGTAGGGGAAAAATATCCACCACAGAGAGTTTCTTAGGAGTCACAAATAGTAAACAGTCCTGGTCAGTAAAGATATTGTGTAGAGACAGAGATGTATAGGATTGAGGCTGGATTTGTCAGAAGTTCAATGAGTTAGGATATGCAAAAGATGATTAAAGCAAAAAACCAAATCTTCAGCCATTCACAGAAAAGGAGAACAAGACTTAGGTAAGACAATATTTCTCTGCTAGAGGTAGGGAAGCACTGATGCATGTGTCCCAAATTCTAGTGTTTCCCCTAGAACACAGCATACAATTTGGGTTCTCACACTTGAGAAGAAAACAGTTCTGGAGAAGATGCAGAGAAGGGTTAAACTGAGAATGGACAGCCTGTCATCTTGTGAGAGCAGCTAAACAAATCTGGCAGGAGAACAAAGTGGTACAGACTGGCTGCAAATTTAATGAATTCCTCGCCATAGCAGAAGCCTGGAGACTTGGTGCCCTTGCTCCGCAGCACATTATCCTTTACTTCTCTGGCCTTGTCCTAGAAGCCTTATGTTTGTTGTAAAGCATTGGCACAATATAAATTGGTGGAGTATGAAGGAGATGTTTCATGGACATTTTGAACAAGAAACTTGCCATGCAAAGTCCCATGGCTATGCCACAGACCCTCCAAGTCCCTGAGCACTACAGCTCTTTTGGTGTAAAATCTCTCCTCCTCTCTTCACATCTGCTCCCATAAAGAACTCCACCCCATTATCATCACCTCAGGTCTGGCAGCCACTGCCTTTGCTCTTGCTACAGAAACCCACTTGTATGCACCTTTTTTGGGGAACTCCCTGTCCTAAAGAGCATGGACATTCCTCTAGCCTTTCCCCACCTTGTGGAATAAAGCCTACTAAAGTATGCCAGCTAAGAATCAAATTCTGGGGTCATTTCCTCCCTCACACCTACAAAGAACAAGATAACTACCCTTCTGGATACTTAAAAATGCCCATGTGCTTACTACGTGTAGTTACTTATGGTAGAAGGGGGACTGAATCAGATGACGCCAGCAGTCTTTTTGGTCCTGGTGGGCATTTCTTAACACTGAGACTGGAAGTTGCAGAAAACCATATGAATAATCATAAGTTCAGGCAATGCTCATTGCTGCAAAAGGGGGGGGGGGGGGGGGGGGGAAGAAGAAGCCCTGCTAATTTCCTGTTTATTGGCATAAACAAATCTGAAGCAGGTACCTGCACTCTTGACAGATGAGTCTCAGTATGCTTCTCATCCTGTCTTTTCCTCCATGGTATTTTTGTCCATGCTCGGGATCAGCATTATAAGCAGGAAAATGATGGCGATCCACTTGAAGTCAATGAAAACAAAAAACATCCAGTGATTCAGGACACAATAAAAAGGTGATGTCCTCAATTCAGACTTTCAGCGGTGCTTAGCAAAACTGTGCTGTATATATAATTTAAATGAGCCTTTAGCTCAGCAGAGGAGTCTTGCCTGCTCAGTCAGTTCTCACTGGGTAAAGGCTAACAGCGCTGGCAGCAGCTTTTAGGCAGCTCAGATAGTCCCTTTCCCATGCACTGACTTTAGCACAGGTTTGAACTACACTCTACCAACTACTACTACTGCAGGCACAATTTAACCTTGATCCTTAACTAAATGTGGACTCTTCCGGCAGCAGAGGTGAATCCAGAACTCTCAGAACTGCGTTCTAATCTCCATGGAGATACCCCTTCGGAAAACAGAACAACGGGATCAGACGTAAGACGGTTCCTTTGTCATTAACAGTCATCTCCTTCAACCAATAGAAAAGTTCAGAGTGCAGCTCCCGTCCCTTGCAGTTGCCTTTGCAGGGAGCACAGGGTCAGGTTACTCTTCAGAGCCTGTTTTAGGAGCTACCTCGGAAGCAGCCTCACCAGCATTCACTTAGTATGATGTCACTGAGGTTTCATAGTCTTGTTACAGAAACCATGATGTTCTACTTGGTTTTATTTAGCTGCAAGGGAGATTTAGAAAACAGATAAATTTTTCTGCTGCAATATACTATGTAAGTGTACAAATAAGTGGGTGAAAATTCAGAGTGAGATTCTTCCCACATCATTGGTATCATTTAAAGCCCTATGACTCCTTCTTCCCTTAAAAGCATGGAAAGGCTAAGTCAGAATATCCACAAACACCAAAAAATAGTATTTTTTTTTATAACTGACCAGTGTTCTTAGCTATCTAGCTGAGAAAAGTCTGCAAACTTGCAACTTCTCTTACAGAAGTATGACCAGAATTAAGTAACTCTCAGTTATGTTTCTCCCTCCTGGCATAGCTGATGCCTACATCATTTCCCATGCTTTTGAGTTGGTCAATGAACATGGTATGACCATGGAGAAGTGTCTGTTATCTCCAGCAAGCACAAACGAGGCCCAGCTGCCACTGCAACACAAGCTGTGAACCAGATGTTGCCTTTCAGTTATGCCTATATAAATGTAGAATTCATGTCACTAAAACCAACTTTTATTTAAATCCATACAGCTAGGAGCAGAATCCATCTCACTGCCTATTTTCACAAACATTTTTTTATTCTCTACTGCGGATTCTCTTTTTTTCCCCTTTTTTAATGTTAGTAATTAGGAAGCTCAGTTTTTCAAAGGGCCTTTTCACTTTCTTGCAAATATAACTGAAAAAGAGATGATTCTTGCCGTGCAGCATACAGGAAGAGGGAGAAGTTAGTTACAGAATTAAACTACCTGGGACAAACAGCCTTGCTTTGCCAGGTTAGCTATCCCATGAGCTAGAGTAATTTGGGTAAGACAGCATCTGGGAGGGTCAGAAGTCTCTGTAAATCAACGGTAATGTACACATGTAATAGCTTTTTCAAACTAATTCTACTTAAGTAAATAGCTCTCTTAAGGATTTGCCAGTACAGTGCTCAGTAGGAGCTGACAGGAAGTACCCTTGTAACCCCACAGCAAACAAAGACAATCTTGATGGACTGCTGCCTGTAAATTTTGTCTAAGCATTGAATTGAGAAACCAGAGGACCCCTTAGAAAGTGAACAGCTCTCTTTAGGTGACAGAAAGATTGATCTAAAGCCAACAGTACAGTCCCTGTCCTGCAGGTGGATATGTTCTTGTAATTCCTCTGATGCTACAGCGCCATGAACATGAAGAACAAATACAGCAATTACTCCAGAGGTACCATGCCACTGTTGCTGACAAGCAATCAGGAACAGTGATTTACAATAGAGAACAATAGAGAAATTTGAAAGCAGAAACTGAAACATGGATTCTGCAAGTGAAAAGGTACACTTTATTGGAAAGAGGGATCCTGTGACATTTCCAGAAGAGTCAAATAGCATACTAACACTAACAGTTGCAGTAGTTACATGCCCTGCATATTCTAATAAGCAAATGCAAAGGTGGGTTTTGCAGAAGTCACATCAAGGACTAAAGTAGTATTTTCAGAAAGAAGAAAACTCATAAGACTTTTACCTTTTCCAGATGGAGCTTTTTTTGCCTTTACTCTTTCCAGTGTTTCCAGTTTTTCCTTCTACCAAAGGCTGTTCTTCCAGAAAGGATTCATCCACTTCTGTGTCTGCTTGTGAAGAGACAGTGTTTCAGCATGTGTGGTAGGTAACACAGCCTGCTTTCTGAACAGGCTTGCTTTTGTCTAAAATGCCTGCAAGATGGGTGATTACTAAAACCTTCATTTCAACCTAAATATCACTTGTCACTATAGCTTACCAGATATTTTTAGAGAGTTCTCTTGAAATTTATTATGGTCTCTTCCAGTGTTAAGAATCTTCCACAAAATGAATGCAACAATGCTGTAATGTGCCACGCTGAGTGGAAACTTTTTGCTTTCTAAGAACAAAAAAGGTGGCCTGTTTGCCATCTTCAAAACATATGTCTGGCTGTGTCTTGAACCAAGACACCAGACTGCTGTCACATAAGCAAGGACATATATCTTGATTTTTTCAGGTCTTTCAGACCAGTAGGCAAACAGAGAAAGAAGACTGGACTACATGAAGGGAAAGAAAAAGGGTGGTTTAAAAATATCAGACAAACAAAATAAAATTGTTGGAAAGGGCTGGGGTTATATTTTGACATTGCACAGGTTTAGTTTGTTTTGTTTTTTTTTAATCAAATATTAACTGCTTTTTGACAATAACTTCTACATATATCCAAAGTGTCATAAAAAAGAGAGAGTTTGAGCCAACACTGCAGTTCAGACACATCATGGATGCAGAGCAATCTCCAGTTGCTGAGATCTACAGGTCCTATGGACAACTGTCAGATGACTCTGAAAGCATCTCAGAGTTTAGGAATAAGATCAGGGCAAGCTGTGGCTGTTAAACTGAGGAAAGGTGTCAGTACTGTTTTAAATCAGTGTAGATGTGCTGACACTGTGAGACACCATGAGGCAGAAATTCTGTGAGATTTATATTAGCTGCATCTGACTCTGCACCAGTCAGTCCTGGCAACTTTCCCTTGGATGTTCAGTTATCGTTATGCAGACTGCTTGCTTTTTCTCATCTATAATTACAGTTGTTAGGGAACCTTTAATGAATATATTTTAAATCAAAGACAAAAGGCACTTTTCCCTTGGGATCCTGCTTGAACTCTTGCAGCTTTACTCACTGAGCTCCTCAGAAGTTCAGTAGACAGACTCTGGGGAGTGCTTCTGTTGTCTTGGCCCACAGACGGCCTCCGAAGCAGATTTGTTTCTTCTGAATTCAGAAATAACAGGAGGCTTACAGATCCTGGCAGCCCTCTCAGGAAGAATTTTCAAATTCCTTGCCCCAGTAGTCCAGAAATCAGAGAATCACAGATGCCCCCCTCCATCTCCTGCCATTGCACTACATGAAAGGGAACAAGGAAGTCCCAGCTTCTGTGGCAAATCCAGGGGCTTTTGAAATTGGAAGCCTGCACTCTTAATCTGCCTCAGTCCTAATTTGTTGCAATTGGCAAGCCAACATTTTTCAGATTGCTTTTCAGATTGCTGTTCTGTGGGGAGCTTCATAATTATCTTTCACTGCAGTTTGGAATGAAAACAGAATTGCAGAATTTGCTGATTTGCAAATCTCTTTCTGCCCCTTGTTTGGGAAGTGTCAGAATTATATCTTTGGAAGGACAACTGGCAAATACGAGCCTGAACGAGAAGCAATTAATAATTGTCTGAAGATATTACAGTGGTTAGTTTGAAGAGGAAAAGCCTCTGACAGATGAAAACATACGCATTTCAAAAAACGTCCTTAACTTTTGCCATGAGAATAGAAGAGATGTAAAGAAAAAAACAATATTAAAAGTATAGTGGGGGAAAAAAAAAGTATGTGGAGATTTGCGAAAGTGTATCTAGTACGATCGCTGCTACAGTGCACTTCACCTCACCACTTCAGCGCTTTTTTAGGCATCAGTTTGACTGAGATTTTGAAGATGCAATGTTTGCCTGTTGAGCTGATTAAACTGAGCAAACCCAGCTTTCCCTAAAGAACAAGAAGAGGAGAAAGCAAACAACAACAACAAAAAAAACCATGCTTTTGACTATGAAAAAATTTCTTACACTCACATACCATAAATCAGAATTCAGAGAGCCTCAATTAGATTTTATCTACCAGCACCTTTAAGATGAAGTCAAAGGCAACAAAGGGACAGCCGAGATGATTTAAATGATGGGCAAAAAACCAGAATGCAGATCTGACCCTTCTGATGTTTGTGATCTAGAACAATTCTATTCCCATGCATGTGGTTAAATTCTATACTATGAACTTCAAACAACCTTTTCTTTGTTGTTTTTTTTTATCAAAGCAAAACAAAATTAACAATGAAAGATGCTCCACTTCTGAGTAAGCACTTACCCAATTAGTACATTTTATAGTTATGCCTGCTGAAAAGGAGTAGAAAATGTAATCGCCAATGTAAAAAAGATAAATAGTCCATGGTTGGGATCCAGTCCATGGACATTTCTTCTCCCCTTAGTTGATAAAGCAATTGTGATTGTTATTAGTTCTTATTTTCAACTAAACAAGCTACTTCTTTTGGAAAAATTGTTTGTGCTTACTACACGTGTTTACCATGTTTCCCTGCAGGTTTCACCTATGCAGGATGGTCAGATCCACATTTACTAATACTTGGGCTGACTGGTGTTTTCAACTAGGGTAAGAAAAGCTTTTTCAACTATGGGAAGAATATATTCATGCTATTCTAGTGTTAAAAAAACAAAAAACAAAACACAACCCTCTCCCTTTGTCTCAGTAATTACTGCTGTTTTGCAGAAAAAATTACAGGTGAATTTGCAGCATCTTTGTTCGAAATTGGTTTTAGATGTCTTATATGAATGTAGCCACCAAGAAACAAATAAAACCCCCCAAAACCAAGGAAGACAAGCTCAATATGTAGTTACAGTTTTGCTCAAAAATGGACCTTGACTGTTCACAGTACTGTAACAGTTGCCCCTGGTAGGTTGCCTGTGATAACATATGAAACATTTTATGGTGTGCAAGCAGGCATGGGTATGTGTTGGAGTGGGGAGATGACAAGTAACAAGAAGAAGCTCACCAGTGAAACTTTGATTTGGGAAATGACATGACTCATATTTCCAAGAATTCCAAACAACTGTAGAAGCATGTTCCTGGGGTGACCTAGTAAGTGTTTGTCACAGCCTATCAAAGTCCCATTCACTCTCTAAGAAGGAAATAACTGGAATACATTGTTAATGCAGATAGCTACACAAATAATCAACTATTCACTGCTTGAATTACTCAAGGAGTGTAGAGTTGCACTAATGATTTCTCCAAAAGAAAACGCCTTCAGGAAACAAGAGCGGTCTGGTCTGTGCCACTTCACCCAGCTGGCTTCTAATACCAGTAGTGAGAAGTCCATGAAGTTTTGAACACCATCTCCATAGTGCTAGAAGCTATCAGTGTGCTTCTTATCAGGTATCCCCACACACCCCTCCTCAGGAAAGGAGGAACTACAATGAACTATAAAAAAAAGCCAATTGGAAGAGTTTGTTTCTCTAACACAGTCTTGGTGCATTGCCTAGCCAGCGCAGCTTCACAGCCCAGGTACTTCCACTCAAACCTGGATATCCCAGTACCATCTACAGCAGATGACTGATCAACACTGACCAAAGCTTAAAGGAACTAACTGATGTTAAATCTGAAACTCAAGTTAATAATCCTGGGTATTAACATTCTCCCTCCATCTGTGGACTGGAAGCTCTGAAGGTTTCTACACAGTAAGTGACCTCTTTTAAAAAACAGTTACAGCCGCTTGGAAAACCCTTAAGCTTTTATTGATCTCTTTTATCCACTGGATCATGCGTTAGCTCTCGGCAAAGCCAGAGGATATGATCAACTACACACAAAGGAACCACATGCATACACCCACTGTTTCCTCTCCTCCTTTCATTATGGCTATTTGGGGTTTTAAATCAGACTCATGATTAAGGTAAAGCTGGTATGCCATAGATTTCTCAGCAGTTGAAGGTAAAGCCAACAGAGAAGTCTAGTAAAGCAATTCTAGTCCAGCATTTCCACAAATGAAGATCTATACTCACTATGGCACCAATTTGTTCCAATTTCTGTTGTCTGTATTTAATCCTATGTGAGCTGCAAGCTACCTCTAATCTTGGGTAACTATCTTCCATGTGGATGGCCTTTCATAGAATCATAGAATAGTTAGGGTTGGAAAGGACCTTAAGATCATCTAGTTCCAACCCCCCTGCCGTGGCCAGGGACACCTCCCACTAAACCATGCCACCCAAGGCTATGTCCAACCCGGCCTTGAACACCGCCAGTGATGAGTATTCACAACTTCCCTGGGCAATCCATTCCAGTGCCTCACCACCCTTACACTAAAGAATTTCTTCCTCAGATCCAATCTAAACTTTCCCTGTTTAAGTTTGAACCTGTCACACTTTGTCCTCTCAGTACAGTCCCTCATGAAGAGTCCCTCCTCAACATCCCTATAGGCCCCCTTCAGATACTGGAAGGCTGCTATGAGGTCTTTCAGTAGTCCTGTTCTCTTCCTCTCACCATGCTTCCTCCTTTCTCCTCTGAAGCACACCCATTCTCATACTTTGGTTTTTCTCCTCAGGCATCTCATCTTTCAGTATCCTCTCACCGCTTTTTTTCTTCCCCTCCCTACAAAAAGAACAACATGTTATAAGAATTGGACAGAAAATAGAAAAAATATGCTTGATAAGTTTAGCTTTAGTGTTCCAGCTGCTAAAGGGCAGTCAGTCCATGGGACCTGGCTAGAGCCAGTCCAAATTAACCACCTTGAGAAAGCATACAGTGTAGACACCAGGCCTTTAGCATCGTTTAGCTCCACAAATCAATTCCTATTGCACTGTGCTACTCACTAATATAGACATAGCTATAATCACCTTGAGGTAAAATAGATACATATATACACAAGTATGCAAGTACTGCCTCCGTATCTTCCTCTTAGTGAGGACAACAAGGAGTCATCGCCTCCCTTGTTTGGAGTTCTTCCAGTCTTTTATTAATGAATGCTTCAAAAACTGGCAATTCATTTAATTTCCTTTATTTCAAAAGTGATTTTCACTGAAACAGTATTTGAAAATTGGCAGACAGCAAGGCTTGTACAGACTCACTTCTGTGAGTCAGTGAGTAGAAAATATGGGTTGCTGTGCCCCTCTAAGCACTTCTTGCTGGAAAAGAAGCATATGACCATAGCACACTCTTGTTTTAATTACTAGACAGAATTTCCTGTTGATTTCATAAGCATCTCCTTCCTCTGCTTTGTAGGCTTTTGAAATTGTGAGGACAAATGCCCTTTTCTCAGTTAACACGTAAATAAGAGGATAGCATGAAAATAAGCCTTCTAGTGTTCAAACATAATTATCACATGCAAGTTTGAGAAATATGCTTAAGTATCACAGAAAAGGATACTCTAGAGCTATTTCTTAGTTGGGCTTGTGCATGTTTGGGTTTGTCTTGTTTATTTTTTATATTATTATTTTGCCATTATATTTCTCATACTTGCTTACAAAGTTTCATTAGGGTTTGCAGTCGTGAGAATTTTACACAAAGTCCCTTCCAGCTACAGGTGCTATTCCTGCAGTACCCTGTAATACCACTCAGAATGATTCTAGTCAGTGAAACATAAGTATTGATAAGTTATTTCATCTACACAATATTCCCAGAGATACTTTGCCATTATGAAATACTTCATTATAACCTTGGACATTCTACAATAGGCATTAAGTCAGGAAGATTCCCAGCTCCTGAAGGAGTGGCACAAACACATCTCCTCTAATTGTAATATTTGAAGTCTTACAAAAAGTACCAAACACAGCACTGGTTCTGCAAAAATATGAAAAAGTTACCTTTAGGCAGCAAGCTGTTCCAAAAACCTATGACTGAGAAGGAGATCTGTCTTGCACAATTCACAATTGTTCCAATCTTTTGTTGTTTTTTCTGGCATTCTTTGCATCTTGATCAGTGTAACTTTCCTCATAGCGTGAATGGGAAAGAATGAATTCTTTATGACGGATGATTAGTTCTCCATCTTCTGTTAAAAAATTACCTGGGATACAGGCTGTTTTCTGCTGGCCTTAGAAATAATATGGTTACCCGTTGCTTATTCTTCCCATTGCAGAGGGCAGATTATGCCAAATAGGCTCAGCAGTCAGTAAGGTCCTTATGTCACTTCAGATTGCGTATGAGATCTAGCATTATGTACCAATAAATGCTCCCAGATTAGGCTATGCCTAGGAGTGTAAACATCCTCCAGCTTGGACCTGAATTCTGCTTACCAAAAGAGAGAACTGAGCCCTACCTACTGAGCATGAGTATCTGAAAAGTTGCAGATGCAGCCACAACTTGGTTGTGAAAGTCACACAGGCTCAGGAATAAGACAACCTCCTCTCTCCCTTACACAGGTCTTTTCCCTGACTTATACAAACACATAGATGCAAATAAGCTGTGAAAAGTGATCAGGAGATCTTGCATTCTGGTCCCTGCTTTGCTGTGGGCTTTGATTTTACCTCAAGAAAGTTATGTCACTCTGATTTCAAGTCTCCCCATCCATAAAACTGCAGCCTTCTCTATCACGTTAGCTGCTTTTCTAATAAGTATTCTTATACTATAATTACTACTATTCTAATTTCCTTTTGTCCAGAAGGAAATAAAGCAAGCCCCATACCCAAACTCAGAGGATCTTAACTCAGATTAAGACAGCCATTATGCCAGTCTAACTTGGGCTAGCTGCAGTAAATTTTATAGACAAGACCACAGTTAAACAAAATAAGCTTACCCCAAGTTCACCTGGAATTGCTCTGTCCTCACTGTTATTTTAGGTGCGTGCCAACAACTTCATCACATGCAACATTCTGGTGTATAAGTGTATCTTGTATCTTTTGGGCAACAATAATAGGATGATGTAGGCTCACAAATTTCAGTTCAGTAAGGAGAAATGGGTTAAGGAATATTAGTCTAATTAATCTTCTATGGTCTGACTTGGTTTAACCTGCACACTGGGGAATGGAAAGAAAGTGTAGATATAGTCATGGTACTCCTTTTCTATATAAATAAGGCTCACATGCCTCCAGGTCCCAACCTTGAGGTGAGAACTTCAGTGCTTTTGAGTATGTGGCCACTGGCATAACAGACTATAGACTTGCTATAAAGTACACATAAGCTAACTGCCAATTCCCTCTGAAATGCCCAGTGGCGAGGAGAGTCTGATAGTGGTTTTGCATTTTACATCTAAGAATGTGTGGCTTTTACGCTGCACTGAGGCCACCAATGAGATTCTGGAAGTAGTTCACTCAAACTCCGTTTTGAATATCATAAATGTTACTGCTCACAGAGGATTAGCCATCAAGATTAGATTAAAAGGAGGATGGTTACATTCTGTAATTCTTGATGGTTCTCAGCAACATTCACTTTTATTCTTCCAGTGTCATGAGAGTGCCTGAATCATGGCTGCTTTTTGCAAGCTCTGCTTTAACACACATATAGCCCACTCAGAGAAACATGGGCATTCCACTGAGGAAGTGTTCATTTGCACACAAGCATGCTGATCTAAGAAGTGGTTTACTCCCACATGCTGCAAAATGGGATCTCCCTATGGCTATAAAGAGATTCACTATCATTCCTTGAAAACACAGCAACAAGAGGGTCTATCCATATTCTTATTCAGAATCACTAGAAATATCATCTTTCCCTCGTGCTGAAAAGCAATTTAAAAGGACAATAATGTTATTCTGTGTCACTAAGTAATGTAATATCTGGTGTTTCTTCCTGAAGGCTAACTCATGCAATCCCATGACTACAGATGACCTTCAACTCCCTTGATAAAAGTAGTCTTTCACCAGCCTGATTACAGATCCAAAGCCAAAAAAAATCTGAGCCCCTGAGCAAGACAGCAAATAGAGACAAACCCCAAGTTATTATATATTTTAAACAAACCTTGTGACTTTGAGTCATCTTTGAACAGTTGGCTTGGGCAACAATGCATCCCCTAATCTTTCCTTGTGCTTTGCTGATAATCAGTGTCCAATAAAAAATTTTACTGAATAAAAAAATTTTACTGAATTTTTACTGAATTTTAAGATAATTGTTTGAAAAATATTGTACCTTCTGGCATGTTTGCACAGGACATGACAGAAGTCCTCATTTCCAATTGCACACTGCAGAGTTACAATGCCTGACTACAGAATCAACTAGGTTGGAAAAGATCTTTAAGATCATCAAGTCCAACCATTACCCGAGCACTGCCAAGTCTACCACTAAACCATGTCACTGAGGGCCTCATCTACAGTTTTGAACATTCCCAGGGATGATGATTCCACCACTGCCCTGGGCAGCCTGTTCCAATGCCTGAGAACCCTCTTTGTAAAGAAATTTTTCTTAATATCCAGTTAACCTCCCCTCCCCTGTATAGCTTGAGGCCATTACTTCTTGTCCTATTGCTTGTTACTTGGGAGAAGAGACCAACCCTCACCTCATTACAACCTCTTTCCAGGTACTTGTAGAGATGTTTCATTTACTCCAATGGCATTTACATCAAGTACCTTCTTTCCATCTCACTGCTTTTATTTTACTCTGTGGAGAACTGCTGTGTGTAGAACAGAGTAGCTACTACAATGGCTGGTCAGCCACTCAAATAATGAAGACTGAGGTCTAAAGACTGAATTCCTACAATCAGCTCCGCAAGATTTGAAACATGGCTCTGATGAGATCAGAAGCAGACAAACTATATCCCTTTGTTATGACTACTATTGATATCTAGAGTACTGCATAGGTCATAAGACACTCAGATCCAAATCCCTATAATATTACACACTACCTAAATACAGAACAGGAAGACTGGCTGAGGCCCCAGAGTGCTTACTACCTAATGATTCATGCAGTCATTTTTAGATACTCAAGTTGAATCATATTATGCTAGTTTTCAGAAGTCCCAAGAGGAAGTAGCTCTCAGCAGTAAGAATCAGGACTGCAGCTCCTCAGCATCCTTCAAAGATGAGGCTCAAGAAGCAAACAAACTCTATGTAAGACCCTGTGGCCAGCATTTCCGATTAGCAATGTTTTTCTAAAGCATTATGGTCTGCCAGCAGGAAACTAAGCTGTTTTAAAAGGACCCAAAACATAGCAAATCTCCCGGATATGGAAGCTTACAGCATTAGCAAATGTCCTGAGAAAACTGCTAACAGTAATGTGAAGCAGAACTCACCTGCATTCTCTAACGGGTTCATTAATCATTGCTCAGTGTTTTATAGTTAGTAGGATTTGACTGATATGCCTCAATGTCATGGATTCAATAGTAGCAGACATTTTTCTCCTTCTTGGTAGCTGGTGCAGCGCTGTGTTTTTGACTTTTGGCCTGGGAACATCACTGATGACACTGACCTTTTTAGTTACTGCTTAGAATGTTTGGTCTGACCAAGGACTCTCTGAGTGTCATGCTCTGCCAGGGAGGAGGGGAAGCCAGGAGGAAGCAGAGACGGGACACTTGACCCAAACTGACTAAAATGATATTCTGTACCAAAGCATGTCAAGCCCAGGAAGCAAAAACTAGGTTAGATCACTGCTCGGTCAGGCTGGGTATCGGTTGGTGGGTGGTAAGCAATTGTATTCTCTTCGTTATTTCCCTTATCATTATTATTACTGGTGGCAGCAGCAGTGGTTTGTGTTATACCTTACTTACTGGACTGTTCTTATGTCAACCAGCGGGAGTTACATTCCTTCGATTCTCCTCCCCATCCCTCCAGGAGCTGGAGGGAAGAACTGGGGGGGGGGGGGGGGGGGGGAGAAAACCAACTGTGTGGCTGATTTACAGCTGGGCTTAAACCATGACATTCAAGAAGACTAATAAAAAGTCTGAATGACCAATTTACTCTCAAGCACCCCATATATTATGCAGGATGTTATAATAAAACGACAGGATCCATGAACACAAAAAATATTAAAAAAATAAGGGCACAAAGCAGCATGAGTCCCAAACTGCTGCTATTTAATTTCATGCCAGCACTAAGCAGTGCCAACAGTATGCTAAAAGTTGGGGTGAAGGCTTTTTATTAACTCTGCAGAGCTGTTAAGGAGAAAACATGTGATTCCTACTATTTCCCAAGGCAATATAAAGTGCATCAATAAATCCAAAGTCCTGAAATCCTATTCAATGCCTAATACAGTCCTATTTTGTCACTGAAGTCAACTAGGACTCCTTTTCAGTTGAAAGACAAGTTTAACACATGAAAACCCGCTATGTAATCCCTCTGTTCCCTCAATAAGCCTTTTATAAGGATTTGCAAAGAGATGTTTGGGCTCCACTTTCCTGCATCATCCTGTGCTGAGCCTGGAACCTACTGGAAGCTTTGAATTTTGTTATTGAATTTGTGTCCTTTCTTTCATTTAAGACTCCAAGCCCATCTGAGATTGTGTTCCAAGAATTACTTTTGTTTCATTTTTCATGTACGCAGAAAAGAGAACAAAAAGTCACTAGGTATACAGTTAACAAGCAAATATATCTTACAATTTCTTTTGATGAAAGTAACTGGTGCTTTATAACTAAGAGTAGGTTATGTTTAGAAAGCAGTCATGGTTTTTTTTTTAAGCAACATTAATGTTGCCAGTGACACTTCCCTAAATACATATAGCTTCCTCTGAAAAATGTGCTATGGATTTAACAAGCTTTGGACCTCCAAAGCTTTCTAGAACCTGTAACTTCATTTTCACAGGAGAAAGGCAGTGTGCATTGCTCCTCCACATACTTGGTCTGTTGCCTTCCCTCTAATTTCAGTGTTCTTTCAAGCTCTTTCAAATGAGCAGAGATGCAGAAGGAATCAAGATAACAAGCTAGATGTTTTCTCCTATTTAGATTTATCCCTAGTTGACTAACAAGTGGAAAATGCATCCCAATTTCTGTTTGTGGCTTCAATTGCCTATGTGATACAGAATGTGACTTCTAACATATCTGGTGCAAATGCAATAGCATATATGGGTCTTTTAAGCACCCTAAAGAGTCAATCAGTTGTCAAAGTAAGACACAGCCACAGGCGACTCCCAGCTGCAGACATAAATACCTCATAGACCAAGGAAATGCAAGAAAGATAAGCTTGAAAGCAGCTCTGAAGTCAACACTTCCTCCTCTCCTCCCTTTTCCTGCCACCACAGAAAAGCACAACTATCTGGCATGAAGGAGAAAAGTGTTTTTCAGCCACCCCGTTCTTGACAGAAAATCAGAGACTGATCCTGTGATGTTTGTGCCTGAGTTTGGACACCTGAGGAGTGGGAGGCACCAGCAAAGAGTAGCACCATCCAGAAAGGCTTTTTGGCATTGGTGCTAAACCAGTATTTTGTTATTGCGTGGCAATAAACTACTGTTACCAGCTCTAGGTAACTACATAGCATCAATGGACCCAAATGGGGTAGGCACTAAAAATCCAGCAGCTGATGCTCAGACTCCTCTTATTTTAAAAGAATAGCCAATGAAGGAACATCTCTGCATCCTTGGTTTTCTGTAGGATGTGTATTTTGGGTAAGGTATGGCTGGAATTTCTAGCTGATCTGAAGGACAGTTCTCCAATAAAGCATGAGAAAGATAATACAAATAGAGTGACAAAATTCATATGTATTACCAAATAAATCATCTGTGTTTCTATCTTTTGCAGAAGCAACTGAAGCATTGTCTAGAAGAGATGAGAATTGCAGACACTTCTCTGCAGACCCTGGACATGTGGGACACACAGCAGGAAAAGGGAGAAAGAAGGAAAAATGTGTCAAAGTCAACATGTCTGATGCAAGATGAAAATTTTCCAGTATCATTGAAATAGTTTATAATTTGTCCTTTTCTCTAGAGGACAGCTTATATCCATTATAGTACCCTATTCTAACAATTTCATCAGAGATGGCTAGAGCTTCACTCTCTAAAGACAAACAGGACTTCTACCTTGGCAAATAAAGCAAGTATTGAGTTGCATGTAATTCCTAAAGGAGGCTTGACATACATACAAGACCTTACAGTTCTCCAGTTCTCTCTCATGGGACTCGACTCTTTGTGTTGTCAATGATGCATTTTACAAAAGTGTAAGTACCTTCTTATAATAAATTCAACAAAAGTCCCAATCTTTGAACTCTGCCCTTGGTTGTCTATCAGAGTGAATCTGAAGCAGCACCATAATGTTCTGCAAGTTCCTTACAACAGACAGACAAGCCCAAAGTCATGGTCAGGCCCAAGGTGGAAACAAGACAAATCAGTACTTCCTGCTCCATAAAAGAAAATCTCAATAAACTGACAAGATAGTCACCTTCACTTACTTCCTGAATTGTCATCAGGCACCAAACAGTGCATATTTTAGTACTGGCAACTATTTGGAAGGAATTACTGGAAGACACTTATGAGAAATTGCCCTTTTAATTTCTTTTTTCAAAGTAATTGTCCATATTGACATGCCATGCTGCTCCTGCAGAAGCAGAGAGCAGGGATACTGCTTTCACTCTGAAACTTCTGCTTTCTGTTTCTGGCAAGCATCCTAGATTTTGTAATTTAATATTCCTGCCAAAAGCACTGGAAACATTTGAGATGATACTCATATGATTAAGGACAAACTATGGACTACATTCTTGGCACTGGTCTACACTGGAAGCTTGCATTTTTCTTGCTGTTCCTGAACATTTGTGACCTAACCAAATAAGACCACAGCAGAACTAAGAACTTCTACTTAAACTATCCCAGGATCTAATGCAATCCTGCTTTTAGTCTAGGGAAAGTGTTTAGGTCAATCAGATGCATTTATGCTCATTAACCTTGCAAGTGAGAACATGCTGTGGTGTGGCTGAGGACATGACTTCTACATTTTTTTCTGCACACTACAAATGTGTGCTCAGCCATGAATCCTGCTCCTGTTTTACACATGTAGGAGGTTGGTAACATAAGGACAGCAACAGAGAATCAGACCAAATCTACAAAAAGCCAGACTCCTCCTCTGACAGTGACCAATAATGGGTACTTTGGAAATGAGTATAAAAAACAGGGCAAGAATGACTCTTCCTGTAATATACCCCAGTGAGATCTGGTGATTTGCTGTTCAGGGATAGCCAGAGCCAGAGACTGGTTTTGCATCTGTGCATTTCAAAGCTTTTCTGTGACTTTGTTCAGTTCCTTTTGAGCCCATTTATACTCCTGTTCCCCATAACAGCCTGTGTCCATCAGTCCTATAGTTTATTTATACCATGCTGTTTTAAAAAACAGAACAAATTGCTTTTGCTTAAAAGGAGGGCCACGAGGATGATCAGGGGACTGGAGCACCTCACATATGAAGACAGGCTGAGAAAGTCGGGGCTGTTCAACCTGGAGAAGAGAAGGCTGTGTGGAGACCTCATAGCAGCCTTCCAGTATCTGAAGGGGGCC